>JADLZL010007036.1:0-278788 GCA_015844335.1 Chrysopogon serrulatus | reverse complement strand
TCTCTCGTCTTGTTATATTAGGTCAATACTCTGTGTGGCATTCTACTGTTGATGCCTCGAACAAAAAAAAAAGGACCGATCATATTTATGATTTGCAGTTTTGGACCAAATCAAGCCCTGATGCATCATTTCACGGCGACTTTTGGTGGCATAGGTACTAGGGTAGGGACATTAATATTAATATTCCTAATTTCCACAGACGAGAGTACTTATGCCAGACATTTTTTTTAACAGAGAAGAAGCATTTTACAGGAAAAAAAAGCTAATTAAGGCAACAAACTCACGAAGGAGGCAACAACAAAACTACCACCGCAAGAATACGAGCGATCCTTGAAAGAATAAGCTGTCAATCATCACCCTCCACGGCAGAGAATAAGCATGCTGTAGCACCGACAAAGGTTATAGGCATATGTGGCCTGCCACCACCACGCTAGCCCACAAGGGCCACCTCTATCTTACATGGCTCTAGCCCACGTGTCATTCTAATTCAAAGAAAAAATGGTGAAACATACCGTAGAGGCGGTGTGAGGACCTATATATTGTAGATTCACAACAAATGTCCACACACAATCATCTGACGTCCAACGTAACAGATCAAACTCTGGTCATTATTCTTGAATTTATGGATTTGTTTAAATTTTTAACTACTTGTTGAATAATGTTTTTAATTGTATGGACATATATATGCCATGATTATTCTGCCGTCACAATATCGTGAGTATATTTCCATCCATTTTTTTTTCTTAAAAAACAGGCCTAATATTACAGATATATGCAACTTGAGTTGAATCCACCTACCATATTCTGTGGTGTCCAAGACTTTTTATAGAAGAGTCATCTGTGTATATTTGCTTGAAGAAGAATAATCAGCCAGTTATTATTGATTTGTACTATGCATATATATATATATATATATATATATATATATATATATATATATATATATATATATATATATATATATATATATATATATATATATATATATATATATAGGGTGAGACTATTCAGTAACCGGCTATAGAATAACTTATTCTATAGCCACTTTGAGTTACGATAATTACTATGCTAATTTACGAGAATTATAGTAACTTAATTATTACAATCGTTATGATAGTTGAGTTACTATAACACATGAGACTATTAACCATAACGATTATAGTAAACCACTTAGTAATGAGTTACTATAATACATGGAACTATTTACTATAACAATTATAGTAAACCACTAAGTACAAAGTTACTATAATTCTTGTAAATTAGTATTGTAATTATCGTAACTCAAAGTGGCTACTGAGAATAAGTTATTCGTAGCCAGCTATAAATAATAGTTCTATATATATATATATATATATATATATATATATATATATATATATAGAGAGAGAGACCAGAGTAGCTGAGTAGCTAGGTATAGCTAGGTAGGTACATACATTATGGTCAATAATCATCGTAATTAAGCCGTACAAATTTCTCCGGACACTAAAAAGTCGTAGACTTCTAATCGGATGCAACTGACCAAGTGTTTAGCTTAGACCAGTCTCTTTACAGATGACAGCTTTGTTTACTTTGGATTTGGATTGAAAGAGATTTGTATTCATCATACTAGTGTTCATATATATCACATCACCTTGCTGCCGGCATTAGACTCGCCAGCATATCCAATGCAATGCACAGAAAACACCCCCTGTTGGCCTGTTCAAACTTCAAAGGGATTATGTTTCCGCACATGTTCATGCATGTTCTCACAATCGTCTCCATCACACCAGACATGCAGTTCTTCGCCAGACTAAAATTGAAACCGGCTTTACTTGACTGGAAGTACTCGAAGTCGTGCATGAAGGTACTCTGTAGCCTATATATAGTCTGAGAAAATGGAAGATTAAATTAAAGACAATTTTTTTATAGAGGTAGGAAAACTATAGGTCATATAATTAAGGGCTCTAGCACTTGAGATCCACAAACAGCTTGTCCACAAAAAATTCTGATCTAGGTGGCTAGATCAATAGATTTTATGGAGCACCTCAAGAGATGCTCTATAAACTTATGGACTCATGGAGTTGACCAAAATTATTCCCACACCATTGTTTACACAAAATAACAGTTCTTTTTTTTTTTTGGCAAGTCGACGGGGGGGGGGAGGATCCCCACCTGAATTATATTAATTGTGGCTCATGAGCCAGGTGGTGAGAGAACAGTTAGGTTACACAGCTCAATTACATTCGCATTGCCGCGGATAAAATAGAACACCAAGCCACAGCTATTTCCTTATCCTTCTTAGGTAGCCTAGCTTTCCACAGAGCTCCTTCAGACTTGCATTCAGCCAATGCCGCTGTCAGAGTTGCTCGATCTTCCCTGAAGACAGTGTTGTTTCTCCTCTTCCAGATATGCCAGCAGCAAAGGAGCACGAAGGTGCGGAAGTGTTTGTGCGGAATGTGGTCCGGGGCAGTAATCTCTTGCAGTTTCTTCACAGGCCAGATTGTCTGCGTTTCAATCCGGACAGCCCTCCAGAATTCAGCCGCAGCCCTGCAACCGAAGATGATGTGGGCTGGCGTTTCGTCCCCTTCGTGACATATCTCACACATGGCGTCGTCAACAATCCCCTTCTTGAGCAAGTTGGTCCGGCATTGGATTCGCTCTTGTGATAGCAGCCAGGCAAAGAAACGGACCCTCGGCGGAGCTCTGTTGTTCCAAACAAAAGTCGCCCAGGGGTCTTGCTGATTTGAGTTCGCCGTCTTCAGGGTTCTGTACAGCATCGAGGTATCCAGATCACCATTCCTCTTGCAGAGAACACTCTGCCGTCGGTCAGGTGCTTCAGACAGCATGTTTGAACTCAAGAGTTGAGAAACATCATTGAGCTGATCATTTGCTGCCTGCGAGCGGCGCGCGACAAGGCTGCTTAACAGCGCACCCCGGTAGGCTTGCTGCACCGTGATTTCTTGGTCTTGGCAGTGGCTTAGCAGCTCCGGAAATCTCTCTGCCAGTGGATCGTCACCAGCCCAGACATCGAACCAGAAGGAAGTGTTGGTGCCATTTCCCACGACAACCGTGGTGATTGCTCGGTACAGAGGTAACAGGGATCTTAGCATGTTCCAGTGCTGTCCGTGGAGCTGGCCCTTTAGCGAAGCCACGCTTGCGTTCCCTTGGACCCAGGTAGCCCATGACGATGGACGATCAGAGTGCAGTTTGTGAAGCAATTTGAGCAGCAGGCAAGTGTTCTGCACCTGAAGATCCCTAAGACCGAGCCCTCCATTTTCCTTAGTATCACACACCTGTTCCTAGGCCACAAGGCAGCTGGCACCAGTAGTGTTGTGCTTTCCGGACCATAAGAAAGCCCGTCGACGCCGGTCAATCTGCTGCACAACCCCGGGTGGAACTTCGAGTGCACACATGGCATAGACCAACTGACTGCCCAGGACTGAATTAACCAGTGTCGCCCTTCCCATATGGTTCAAGATGCTTGCCTGCCATCCAGAGAGGTATTTGTCAGTCTTTGCAATCTGTGGCGCGAAAGCATTGAGGCGCAGCTTGTGGTTGGAGAGTGGTAAACCCAAGTACGTCTGGGGGAAACCTTCCCTACAGCACCCAAGGACTGAAATGCATTCCTGAACCTTCCTTTCATCCATGAAGATTGGTACTACGGTGCTTTTGGAGTAGTTGATGTTAAGGCCCGTCGCCGCAGCGAAGTCATCAAGCATTGTCTTGAGAGCCTGCACGTCAGCTTGCTCTCCTCGCAGCAGCAGCAAAGTGTCATCGGCATATTGAAGAACTGGGCAGCCGACGCCATCAACAATTGGGTGTCTGATCTCAGTCCTATTCCTGATAAGAACTTGCAGTACATCGGCCACCAATAGGAACAGGTAAGGAGAGATTGGGTCTCCCTGTCGCAGCCCTCGTTTACAATTTATCCAAGGTCCCGGGCATCCGTTCACCAATATAGCTGACTTCGATGTCTGCAGAATGCTCGCCATCCATCTCCTCCACTGACAGTTGAAGCCCCTTGCTTGCAGAATTGTGTCTAGGGCCTCCCAACTCACTGTATCAAAGGCCTTAGCGAAGTCGAGTTTTACCACTAGCGTTGGTCTCTTCCTCTTGTGACAGTGTTGTACCAGTTCCATTGCATAAACAAAATTTTCCGAAATAGACCGCCCCCTGATAAATCCTGTCTGATCGAGGTCCACCAGCTTACTGATTTGCGACTGCAGCCGTGTGGTGAGGATTTTTGTGATGATCTTTATGCTGCAATTCTGGAGGCATATTGGACGAAAAGCATGGACCTCGGCGGCTCCTGGTTTTTTGGGTAGCAGCACCATGTGTGATCTGTTGATACGCTCGAGTTGCACATTCTCACAGTGAAAGGCATTGAGCAGGTTCATGATGTCATCTTTGACGGTCTGCCATGCTGCCTTGTAGAAACTTGGCCCGAAACCATCAGGCCCGGGTGCACTACAACGATTCATTCCTTTGATTGCTGTTCTTGCTTCAAGCTCTGTGAAAGTGTCTGTCAGTTCATCAGTCGCCCATGGCAGCTGACGGTACAGCTCTTCACAATCAAAGCTCCACGCTGAGTTGCCGGGGACTCCAATTATGGATTGGAAATACCCGGTTAGTGCCTGAACCTTTGCTTGGTGGTTTGTGACCTGAACCCCATTGACATCTATACTCCTGATGTTGTTCCTTCTCAATCTTCCAGTGGCATGAGCATGAAAGAAAGCCGTGTTGCTGTCATTCTCCCTGACTGCTTTGAACTTGGCGCGCTGCTTCCAGTAGGCGGCCCGTCGCTTGAGTGCGAAACTTAGCTCGGAGTAGCACTGAGAGCGAAGGGCGATCTCTTCCTGGGACAGAAGCCGGTATTCCTCGAACATATCAAACATAAGGATTAGAAATTTGCAATTTGGGATGATTGCTGGCGGCGCCCTGTTACGCCTGGACCAAACCTTAGCCTCGGCCCGCACAGCTTTTAGGCGTCCCGCGAGGTTACCAGCAGCATCAGTTCGCTCGGACGATTGAGACCAGGCCGGGAGCACAGCAGGCAGGAAATTATCATTTAGAAGCCATGCGTTTTCAAAACGGAAACATTGAGGTTTGGGGATTTCCGTGGATAGGGTTGCGAGGAGCGGGGTATGGTCTGAGGTCGGCCTAGGCAGGCTCATTTCCACCATGTCGTACTGCTCGATCTGGCCACAACATGTGGCCCTCACCTCTGACGGATGCTCTACACCACCGTGTGGGATCCGCTGCTCCCTGTTGTGTGGCCCCCTTCTATGTGGGCTGGCGCCTCTCCACATCGGCCCTCCCTGCTGTGTAGGATCCCCAGCATGGGTTCACACATAGGATTAAGATGAAATCACCCATGGTTATATTTTTAATAATTACATATCGATCTAAGAGGTAGAACTAGAGCTCTACTAAATGGTTTGATAGGAGCCTAGATCCACCATGGAGCCACTCAATGATGGATCTGGTGTCGTTTCAAATCTAGTTTTTTAACATAGAACTCTCCCAAACAGATCTTAAGAGATATTGAATGGTGAAAACAATACAATACGAGGTGCATGCTAAAAGAAAAATATTGGAAAATCATACCAGCAGGTAACAAAAAGGAAAAAGTGGGAACCGCAATGGCCGCCACTGTCGGGTTCATCACTGAAGGCCCTTATTAATCTGCAGCTAGCGACGCCGACCAAGGACAGAGAGGGTGAATTGGGCCAATACCCCAATCGGCGTCCTCTGCCAAAGCCGATCAAGCGCCCCCAACGCCATCAGAGCAAGGTTAATAGTTGCAGCCCACTGTTGGCTGTAAGGTTTTTTATAGCCTTCTCTCAGCCCACTCATATAATAGTTACAGCCAGCTACTGGCTATATGACCCACATGTCTCTCTCACTAAGCTTCTTGGATTTTGTGTCCAAGCTGGCTGTAAGCTTACAGCCTACTTCCCTTCTTTCTCCCCTCCTCTCTCCTCCACATCAGCATTTAGCCAGCTTACAGCCTGTTATTATACTTGCTCTCAGGCACCATACTGTGCTCTTTTTCAATGTCGTGATGCAAGTGAATAAACTCTTGTAAAGTACTTTTTCTGTATTTTCTATGTGTATCTGGGATGTAAAGCTGCGGTCTACAATCCATCCAAATATATGAGCCCTGAGCACCCAACCCATGCAAATATGTCTGGATTATGTTGTGGCAGTAATTTTTCACTGCACTGATTTTAATATAAATATGATCGATCGTGACCTCTAATTAGCATGGCATTCATATTTGTTGTATGAGTATCTTTTGTATTGAACGAATTTGCATTATTAAGATAACGAGAACCCAGCTAATGTGTTGAATTATCCCCGGTTCCAAAGAAGCTAATGTGTTGAAAGCAAGTTTATCCAGCTATTTCAATGTTGAAAGTTCACTCGTGGTCTCGTGCAAGCACGTTTGTCAAATCGTACGGCAGCGTGTGATCTGAAGCAGGCAAAGCGGCAGCGGCAGCTAGCTTCCTGAGGTGAGACCAGTGCGCCGCCGGCCGGCCGGCCGGCCAGCGGCGGATCGGCAAGAGTTGTTTAATTTAACTTATTCATTCACTTTCTCATGTTAACCGTCAATAAAAACATAATTATTAGAGAAGCAAAAGTACTTACTTTCCAACCAGGCCAATGGCTCCATGCTTTTTCTAAGAAATTGTCAGCGTCGAAGACAAGAAGCAGGGTAGCCGCACCGAATTGTGTGCATTGTGCACGTACATGTTAACGTCAACAAAGTAGGAAATTAGCTATCTAGGTTACTACTTTATCACCATAATAAAAATTGTCAATGTATTGTTTCTTCACCACTGGGAGGCTTGCGTATTAAGACGGGTTCAAGGAGTGGTCATATCAGTCACATACATCAGATTTTGGCGCTTCTTTAATCTATACTAGACCAAAAGCTTTATCAGATTATTCTGCTTTATAGCCCGCTACCAGCTAGCTAACTAAGAGTTGTTGCATCTTCTCTTTCCTACTACTATATATATGTGTATATATATTAAATGCATGAACAATGTAATAAGTTTGAAATCAACATCATGATGAAGAAGAACAACAAACTTGAGGTCACTATTCTTTGAAGACGACGCATCAGAGACGATGACATCATGACACAACATCCCCTGATCCGCAGGTGTTATGTGATCACATCTGCAGGAGTTTCCCTTTCTCATATGCTTAAGAGGCTTAGTTCTGTCAGAGACTATAAGGTTTTTCAAGATACATATTCTAGAGAGTATGTATAGTACTTTCTTTATCGCCCAAAGAATCGCTGCCTTCTCAGGGCATGTGGCACTGTTCATACGGCCCCATGTGGGCCTACATGTGCTGTTTCATTTTTATTTTTTTTATTTTTTCTGTTCAGTTTTTATTCCTCTCCTCTTTTAAGCCGGTACAGCATAGCGTGCCCCTTGGTGCTATATATTTTAATAATTTCTGTTCATGTACTTCTTCAGTATAATAGTCATTATTCCCTTCCCACTAGAGATGAAAATAGTATAGATATTTGTTGGGGGAAGGGTTGTCTCTAACACCCCCCGCCCGGCGCCCGTAACATTCTAACCCCATGATGACGAAAGTGCCGACGAATGCGGGTGACGCCAGCGCCGACGAATGCGGCATAAAGCGCCGCGACGCAGCGGCGGCCGAGTGGCGGCGTGATGAAAGTACGACGAATATGGCGGCGAAAAGTGCTGACGAATGTGGGTGACAAAAGTGCCGACGAATGTGGGTGACGAAAGCGCCGACGAATGCGGGTGACGAAAGCGCCGACGAACACGGCATAAAGCGCACAACGCAGTAGCCGAGTGGCGAAGCGCGTGACGAAAGTGCTGACGAACATGCGAATGCGTCTCATCTCCAAGGACACGGTTGCAGAGACTTTTAGCCTCGGCATCGGACAAGCCGACTCGTCTTGGTCATTCGTCTTGGTGCAGGTTGTCACTTCACCGGGCGGAGAAGTGAGGAGGCGAATGCGTCGGCGGGCCACGAGGTGGGCCCCCGTCCTACAGTTCTCCTCGGGCTCAACCTGGCGGGCGGCTTCCTGGGGAGGCATCTTCTGAGGAAGGTAGCATGGCAAAAGTACGGAAAAGCCCCCAGGGTTTTTCCGGTGGTGTCAAGATTGGCTCCAAGTCCAGGGCAAAACAGTCTTTGTATCTAACGGCCCAAGGGCTATAAAAGGAGGGGGAAGCACCCCATGTGAAGGGACAGGGGGGCCTGGGTGGTTTTCAGTGCGCTTCAGCCTGCCATCTCGGCCCGTCGACTCTTTGTATTTCGTTCCCCAGCAATATAATACAAGTTGGTTTCTCCGAAACAACAGTGGCGCCTGCCGAGTGCTTTTTTTTGCCGAGTTTTTTTTCTTTAGCTCTCGGCAAAGAGCTCTTTGCCGAGTGCCCGAAAAAAAACACTCGGCAAAGAAATTAACACTCGGTAAAGAGCCGGATTCCGGTAGGTTGCTCAAGATAAGCCCCCTATCCTTCCGATCATTCCTAAAATATAAGCTTATTAGCTTTGGCGGTTTACTATATTATGTACTCTCAGCACAAATGAGTGTTTTTTATAAGGGCCAGTGGAACGAACGTTTAACTATCATTTATTTTCACCGCTTCGTTATCTTTGTTTTATAGTCTCTGTCAGCCAGAGTTAGCACCAGCACCGAATATGCAGATACTAAAAGCTTTCACCCGCACCATGCATTCGCAGCACAAGCTTAGTTTTTTTTTTGCTTTTGACTTTTCAAGCTTTACACAAAATCTTTGCTCGAAAGCTCACCATATTTAATATTATCATTTCGGGCATCAGAAATAACTCAAATGTGAGCTTCACAAGCCCGAAGACAGCATAAGCAAGAAGAGTGGCCAGGGCTACGTCTGGTTTCTGGCTCCCGACCAGCCTCTTCGGACATTCGATGCTCGCTACCAACGGTGCTTGGGTTTCGCAAGAGTATTCGCCAAGTCTCTACAGACCGGTTTTCGCGATTAGCGAAAACGTTTCCGTGGTTCACACCAGTCAACTCACAATCCGACTTAGCTAGAGTATATTCGCCGGATCCAACACAGAGCCTAAGAAGCTTCAGCTATGTGTACCAGTTCGAAAACCACTTTAATTTGACGGGCACCCAGCAAACGGAAGTGGCGAAGCATTATCCGCTTAAAATACAACAGAGCTTTCTAGTGTTTCGCACCGGTATGTCCCAAGGGGTCGTCCTCACTATATATATATATATATATATATATATACACACACACACACACACACACACACACACGCATCGAAAGTGGTTTTTCCTAGAGAAATGAGCAGCTCCGGAAGAAAACAACGCTGCCAAGCGTTACAAGAAACTTGTTTATTCACAAATTCGACCCTCCAAAAAATACCTGAGGGAGAAACTAAACAAAAATCTGAAAATAGCTCAAGAATTTTTGTGGCTACGAAGTTCATGTGCCGAAATCGAATTCGGGCGAAACCCAAATCCGGTTATCAGCGCTTCTTGTGCAACAGACAAGGATACGAAGGACACCGTCTTATGAAAATGCACGGCGGGCCCTTCGCATCCCCTACAAAAACCCAGTTGGCCAGAAACACTTCGATCCCCTCGGCCCCCGACAAACCGAGGGGATGAAGACATGAAAAGCTCAATTGGCTTAAACGTTTCGACCCCCCGACAAACTGAAGGGGCGAAAGCATGAAAGGCCCAATTGGCCAGAAACACTTCGACCCCCCAACAAGGCGAGGGGACGAAGACAAAAAAAGCCTAAGGGCTCGAATCCTTCGATCCCCCGAGAAGGCGAGGGAACGAAGACAAAAAAAGCCTAAGGGCTCGAATCCTTCGATCCCTCGAGAAGGCAAGGGGACGAAGACAAAAAAAAAACCTAAAGGCTCGAATCCTTCGATCCCCCGAGAAGGCGAGGGGACGAAGACGAAAAAGTCTAAGGGCTCGAATCCTTCGATCCCCCGAGAAAGCGAGGGGACAAAGACAAAAAAAAAGCCTAAGGGCTCGAATCCTTCGATCCCCCAAGAAGGCGAGGGGACGAAGGCGAAAAAGCCTAAGGGCTCGAATCCTTCGATCCCCGAGAAGGCGAGGGACGAAGACAAAAAAAGCTAAGGGCTCGAATCTTTCGATCCCCCGAGAAGGCGAGGGGCGAAGACAAAAAAAAAAAGTCTAAGGGCTCGAATCCTTCGATCCCAGAGAAGGCAAGGGGCGAAGACAAAAAAAAGGCTAAAGGCTCGAATCCTTCCGATCCCAGAGAAGGCGAGGGGCGAAGACAAAAAAGCCTAAGGGCTCGAATCCTTCGATCCCCCGAGAAGGCGAGGGGACGAAGAAAAAGCCTAAGGGCTCGAATCCTTCCGATCCCCCGAGAAGGCGAGGGGCGAAGACAAAAAAAAAGCCTAAGGCCTCGAATCCTTCGATCCCCGAGAAGGCGAGAGGGCGAAGACAAAAAAAAAAGCCTAAGGGCTCGAATCCTTCGATCGCCCGAGAAGACAAGGGGACGAAGACAAAAAAAAGCCTAAGGGCTCAAATATTTCGATCCCCCGGTGAAAGAGAGGGGACGAAAACGAAAAAGCCTAAGAGCTCAAATATTTTGATCCCCCGGTGAAAGAGAGGGGACGAAAACGAAAAAGCCTAAGGGCTCAAATATTTTGACCCCCCGTCAAGGCGAGGGGACGAAAAACGAAAAAGCCTAAGGTCACAAATATTTCGATCCTCCAAGAAGGCGGGAGGACGAAAATGAAAAAGCCTAAGAGCTCAAGTATTTCGATCCCCAGAGAATGAGCGGTGGCGAAAACAAAAAGCCTAAGGGCTAAAATATTTTGATCCCCCGTCAAGGCGAGGGGACGGAAACAGAAAAGCCTAAGGGCCCAAATTTTACGATCCCGTGAAAACAAGTTGTCCATCACATACAAAAGTCGGATCCGACTCGAATATTCCATTCAGCGAAAAACACATTACAAGCCGACTATCGGCCGCACAAAAGCCAACCCGAACACAAAGAGCGTCACCAAATACAGCTTTTTCTAGGTCCCTGTGATGGCATATGCGCGGGACTGACTTTAACTGGAACCATCGTTCCGCGCTGGAGAGGCATATTCCATCTACTCAGCGAAATAGCCCGTTTTCCAAAGCCAAAGGGCCTTAGGAGAACGCAATAACAACCGAAGTCTTTTCGCCATAGCAATCTTCCTAGTGCTCTCTCATTCCCCGGAAGTCCGCCTCCACGATTATCGAGAACCGGCAGCCGAAAGTGATATCTCGGCTTAGAGCGTAACCTTTCCCAGCGCCCTCTCAGTCCCAGCCGGCTTCACAATAAGAATAAATCGGGCTAGGCACAAGCAACCACCCACCTTTATAGCCTCCACAAGGGCATTAACATGGGCACCTACCGGCTAAAGCCGTAAATGAAGCTGACGGCGCATTAACACCAAGGCGGGTCAAAGGCACAGCCCCGCGCCTATAAGTACCAAGAGGACAGAGCCAAAAAGCCACATGAGCAGATAGCCCAAAATGAACCTCCATCTCCCAGACCCCTGGGACAAACGGAAATACAACCACGAGTACAAACACGCAACATTCATGAGATCGCAAGAACACTTGTAAAAATGGGCGGAATCCTAATGTGAACCGACCACCGGGGCCGCAGTGATTCGTCGCTACTGCCTCGTAGCAAATTCCAATACTCCGCAGCGAGTCGCCAACACTCTGCAGCGAAGCGGCAACGCTCAAATATGTAGGGATATCGCAAGAAAACTTGTAACATCCCCCCGGCTTGAGCGCCACAGAGCTACAGGCGAAATGTGCAATAGCGGGGGAACCAGGCTCGGTGAGAAAGCAAAGAGGCATCCGTGTCGACTATGTCCCGAGTCCTACAATCAAACAAGGCGAGTCAAGAGAACAATACCGCGGTCGAAAGAGCAAGAATCCCACGGGAACGACCCAAATGCCACGCCCCTCTAATCAACTGATCGCGCAATGTATTCGCCGAAGCGAAACTATGCGAACGAAAGGATACCGAGATTAAGGCGTCGGAGCAACAGAAATATGCATAGGAGGCCACCAGGAAGAAAGGGGACGAGTGAACGCTGCCTTTCGCGAATGCAACGGCGGTGTAACCACTCAATTTTCCTCTTGCGCATCCGCACCCGTGCGGAACGCAAGCATGAGAGCCCAGCTACGCGCCATTCCGCATGTGAGGGGTGGCGCCGTTTCAAAACTAAAAAATCCGCTAAGGGGCTGGCTACGCTCCATTTCGCTCATCAATTTCGCCCACCACCTCAGCGGATGTGAGGGGTGGCGCCTTTTCAAAACTAAGAAATCCGCTAAGGGGCTGGCTACGCTCCATTTCGCTCATCAATTTCGCCCACCACCTTAGCGGATGTGAGGGATGACGCCTTTTCAAAACTAAGAAATCCGCTAAGGGGCTGGCTACGCTCTATTTCGCTCATCAATTTCGCCCACCACCTCAGCGGATGTGAGGGGTGCCGCCTTTTCAAAACTAAGAAATCCGCTAAGGGGCTGGCTACGCTCCATTTCGATCATCAATTTCGCCCACCACCTCAGCGGATGTGAGGGGTGGCGCCTTTTCAAAACTAAGAAATCCACTAAGGGGGCTGGCTACGCTCCATTTCGCTCATCAATTTCACCCACCACCTCAGCGGATGTGAGGGGCGGCGCCTTTTCAAAACTAAGAAATCCGCTAAGGGGCCGGCCATGCTCTATTTCTCTCGTCAATTTCGCCCAACACCTCAGCGAATGCGGAGGGGGTGGCGCCCTTTGCCTAAAAAACTAAATACGCTAAGGGCTGGAAGTCAGTCCGACCTGGAAGTCCGCTCCATTTCGCCTTCAAATTCATCCATCCCCTCAGTGAATATGGAGGGGGTGGCGCCCTTTGTCCGAAAAGCTAAATGCACGCTAAGGGGTTGGATTCTTCGCGGTAATCAAAAACCCGTGAGTCACAAACTCTTGTCTGCACAAGGAGAAAAGAGTCACCTCGCACGCAAAAATAAATAATAATAATAATAATAAAATAATAAAATAATAAAATAACAAAAAAGAAAGAGAGAAAAATAATAATGGCAAGGCAAAGCAAAGCGAGTGGTGGCGATAAATTCGCCTCCCCCACGGGTGACGCCTTTTTGGTGACCTCCCCATTTCGATCGCCTCTCCGAAAGGGGGCGGGCCAAGGGGCTATTGTTGGGGGAAGGGTTGTCTCGGCACCCCTGCCCCGGCGCCGTAACATTCTAACCCCGTGGTCTATTTAAAGTGCCGACGAATGCGGGTGACGAAAGCGCCGACGAATGCGGCATAAAGCGCACGACGCAGCAGCCGAGTGGCGAAGCGTGTGATGAAAGTACGACGAATATGGCTGACGAAAGTGCTGGCGAATGTGGGTGACGAAAGTGCCGGCGAATGTGGGTGACGTGGCGCGCCGACGAATGCGGGTGACGAAAGTGCCCGGCGAACACGGCATAAAGCGCTGCAACGCAGTAGCCGAGTGGCGGCGCGTGGCGAAAGTGCGAACATGCGAATGCGTCTCATCTCCAAGGACACGTTTGCGAGACTTTTAGCCTCGGCATCGGACAAACCGACTCGTCTTGGTCATTCGTCTTGGTGTAGGTTGTCACTTCACCGGGCGGAGAAGTGAGGAGGCGAATGCGTCGGCGGGCCACGAGGTGGGCCCCCGTCCCTAGTTCTCCTCGGGCTCAACCTGGCGGGGCGGCTTCCTGGGGAGGCATCTTCCGAGGAAGGTAGCATGGCAAAAAATGCGGAAAAGCCCCGGGGTTTTTCCGGTGGTGTCAAGATTGGCTCCAAGTCCGGGGGCAAAAGCAGTCTTTGTATCTAACAGCCCAAAGGGCTATAAAAGGAGGGGGAAGCACCCCATGTGAAGGGACAGGGGGGCACAGGGTGGTTTTCAGGTGCGCTTCGACTGCCATCTCGGCCCGTCGACTCTTTGTATTTCGTTCCCCAACAATATAATACAAGTTGGTTTCTCCGAAACAACAATATTTTTCAACCGTATTTGAGACTAAATTCGTTTTAAAGGGATTTTTATCCATCCGGATTCAAGTCCGGACATTCCATATCTCGTACCGTATCCTATCCGAATACTCAAATCACATATTTATGATGTTGATATCCAATCATATCCTACCCGGCATAGTTGACACTTTCCGAATCCGAGTCCGGACGAGAAATATGAAAACAAATATGATATCGGTGATATCCGTTCGTATCTGATCTATTTTTTTATTTATATTTATTGTTTTCTTCTCACTTTACTATGTATTCTTTTTTGTTTTTTAACATAAAATAAGTAATTTGTATGTACCATATTTTGTATTATCGACTCAATGATTTTATGGGATCTGCTATTATAAAAGAGGATATATATTGTCTTCAAATGTAAAAGGCTATTCAGTGTAAAAATCACTACCTTCTACTTTTCGATCGTGGATTTTTTGATTTTATATCAATCATTCTTAGAAATAGCCTTGAGTAGTTATTACTACTTTTATATACAACAACGTATACTATACCATGTTCAAGAAAAAAATACAACCATATATATAGTTTTAGGCCTATTACCGCTACAAACGAACGAAGCCCAAAACAACACCAGTTCACCATAACACACAGGCGGTCAGACTTGGCCCGCTAACACAGGGCGTAAAAGAAAGGTTGGGACAATATTGTTCTTCTGTGTGGTCCATCTATGTTGGCCTGTGTGGTCCATCTATGTTGGCAGAGGGCTTCTTGTCGCACCAAATCGAGAAAAACAACACAGAGTTTTGAAAAGTTCATCTCTCAGGTGTTAAAAATTGTAAGTTTTATTATCTAAAACTGACATTTGAGCGGACACCATTGTCAATGATTGCAGGAAGCTAAATATCCCATATTCTCAAGGCGGCAAGTTGAGTTAGTTTTTCATCCAAGTTGAGTCAGTAGGTGGCGCATTTCCAATGAAACTAAATGTATGTGCCTCTCTGGGAGTGTTAATAGAAACCAAGTGACATTAGAGGTGGCTACCATTGGCACTTGTGAAATTATGGATTTACTACTGATGAACACTGATAGAGGAACCGGATGTTGTCGTACCTGCTAATGCCCTACTTTTGCCCTGTTCAGCTGGTGGAGAAGCCGCTGCTGCTAGCTGCTTCGGCTGCTGCTGCAGCTGCTTTGGCCTCTCACGAGATCACTGTAGAAACAACCGAAAGCAGCTGCTTCTCCACCAGCCCACCAGCCGAATAGGGCGTTCGTTATGATGAGGATGATGAAAATTAACATGGGCATGGCTCTATAACATGGGCCATTTGATATAGCACGTTTGAGGCCCAACCCAATAAGACGTTTGGGCCGAAGTCAGGTGCACCAGCAAGCACCACGCGTTTTTGTCCCGGAGCAGAGGCGCGCGGTTGACGCCTGCTGCCTGCTGGTCGGTCGTCCAAGAATAGCAGCACTCGTCGTCGGTAACCGGCGTCGTCCAGGAATAGCAGGCTGCCAAGAATAGCAGCGACGCCCTGCTACAAATGAAGAGCAGGCATCTGGAACTGAGGCGATCGAATAATGCATATCGAGACCTGCTGCAAGATGCGCCACCGCGCCATGACGACGACGACGATAGCCGCCGTGCTCTGCCTGCTCCTCTTCTCCGGCCGCCTCGCCGCGGCGGAGAAGTCTTTCGGCGGCGGTGGAGGAGGTTACAGCGGGTTGGAGGCTGGTGGTGGCGAGCAGCCGAAGGAGGACACGGCTACGCCGGAGGCGGCGACGACGACGACCACCCCGAGCGAGCCGGCTCCAGCCACGCCTGCCGCCGCTGAGGAGACGCCTGCCGCCGCTGAGGAGACGCCGACGACCCCCGCGTCAGGCGGCGGTGGCTACGCTGCACCCTCCGGCGGCGGCGGGGGCTTGACCCCGACGGCGACCCGGAGGTTGGTCTCAACGAAAAGGCGATCAACGAGATCGTGAACGAGCACAACGTGTTCCGCGCCAAGGAGCACGTGCCGCCGCTGGTGTGGAACGCGACGCTGGCGCAGTTCTCGCAGCAGTACGCGGAGACGCTCAAGGGCAACTGCCAGCAGATCCACTCGTCGTCGCCGTACGGGGAGAACCTCATGGAGGGCACGCCGGGGCTCACCTGGAAGATCACCGTCGACGGCTGGAGCGAGGAGAAGAAGAACTACCACTACACCACCGACACCTGCGACGCCGGCAAGATGTGCGGCCACTACAAGGCCGTCGTCTGGAAGACCACCACCAGCGTCGGATGCGGACGCATCAAGTGCAATAGCGGGGACACCATCATCATGTGCAGCTACTGGCCGCCGGGGAACTACGACGGCGTCAAGCCATACTAATTAATTTCTAGTACATATCTATCCATTATTATTATTATCCATGCATATATGCATGCATGCAGCATCAATCTGCTTTTTTTTTTAACTAACTAATTTTCACCTCGATCGATCGCTCCCATAAATATATTTGTCTCTCATCTCACTTGCGCCTCATCAGCCATAGCCCTATTGTTTTATATATGTTGTTATCTATCCCTAATAATACTTAAAAGGCAAAATTTCTTGCGATAAATTTTTTCGTCCAACTAAGAGATCAACTCGGATACTATTTCTAGGCAAAATTTCTACTATAATATTTTTTCATCCAACTAAGACATCGACTCAGATATTGTTTCTATTTTTCCGTCTTAGCTTTTCTATCTCTATCCCTAATACTTAAGAGGCAAAATTTCTGCCATATTATTTTTTGTTCTGCCACCCCACATCCGTTTTAAATTGGGTTTTCCTCCTATCCGTTTAGGTTGCCGCTTCAAGCTCTTTCCTCCTTCCTTGTTGTTTTCAGTTTGTCCATATATTACTCTACTTCCGTTTCTTTCCATGGCGCAGTTTTTTTTTTCTCTTTTGGCATTGGTTTCATATACCGGCTGCTTTTTATTGCTCCGGTCAATGGTTCAGATAGCGGACCCAAGACAAATTCTATGGAGAATGCTGGTGGCCGGCCTTGTGGCCTGGTATTTAGATCACAGATAATCAGACCGTTGCTTTAAAAATATGTGATTCTATATATGCAAAGTTTAGTTCCTGAGAGTACAAGGCAATGAAATCTCAATGCAAAATAATAAAGCTATATATATATTTTAACACTTAACCCCATATTACATATGGAAGCAATAAGCTTTGGCGTGCTCCATATACTCCTCGGTGAGATCTGTAAACTACATAGTAGCCTTGCCTTAGCTCTTTACGTTGGACACAGTGTAATATCCGACTCTAATTAAATAAGCAATTTTCTTTCCTTACTTTAAGATGAACGTTTAGACTCTAGAATTATTTTCTTTATTACTTGGCAGCGGTTGATTCTGCTTTCATTGGCTAGAGTCCTAAATACTTTTTTTTGTTATTTGGCTGGCTTCCACTAATATACTCATGCACGGTCGATTTGGGTTCACTATTGGCACATTTTCTATTTTTGTTTTTTTAACAGAAACGTTTTCTATTTTCACTGCAAGGAAATTATAAGATAAATAATGATAAATAATATAAAATATTATTATTGTGAAAAACAAAGTATAATTGCTAACATATTGATGTATTTTTTTGAGCGGTATAAAAAGGAATCGCCTCAACACAACACAACGCTCGGCTGAACTCTTAGGCCTGTTGATGTTGTTGCCATCAGCGCTGGAGATGCGGATCGTGCCGCTAAACCCCGAGTCCCGACGTGCAACTGTTGCAGCCTTCCAATCTTGACTTGGCGAGCATGTCCAAGCTCGCATGGGCTAGGGCAAAGATGTGTAGTAGCAGCTGCAAGAATCTATAACTCTTATAAGCCTAAACCCCACTAACTCATTTCTCTTGGCTGTGATTGGTTGAAACCTATTGGATGACGTCATCTTCAGTCATCCAGTCTGAGACGCAGCGCCAGCGCCGGCTTCAGGAGCCCTTTGAGCCACTGAAGGTGGGTCGGCGCAAGCTTGAGGAGTCCTTTGAGTCACTGATGGTGGGCCACAGTTCGCGCTGGCTACTGCCGTTGCTCCACTCCCATTGTTGCTATTCATTCGCGCACCTCAACCTGAATGCTTTTTCCGTTTCGCCGCCGCCCGTCTCGCCAGCGCCGAAACCGAAAAAGAGCCAGGACTTGGACCCTGCGTTAGCTCGACCGACTTCAGGTAGGCTCTTCGCCCAGCTCGGGTCCTCTCCATCCCCAGAACCGTGCCTGAAACCGATCTGGATTCAGAGTTGCAAGAGCGCCAGTTGACCGCAATGTGGGTCGCTGTGTGTTGGTTGCGACCGCTGCGTGCGGCTCATCTCTCCTTCCATGAGCTGCTGCTATTTGGTGTCTCTTCGGTGCCTACAATGGAGGCTTTTGGTATGGCCCGTAGCCCATTTACTTCTTTGAATGGAAACCGAAATTTGTTTATTACTATTTTATTTTCCACTTTGTGTGAGTATGAATGATGCTTTCAAGGCCGTACCTGGTGGAACCGCCCTTCGCTGGTCTATATAGGTTGGCTTCCCTCATTGTATTCGAGCTATTTGGTGCATTGTGCAGTATAGGTGAGTGAGACAGAGTTCTGCCCTTTTACAGGCTCCTTCCAATCTCTGCTTATCTTCGTTTTTTTCTGCAGGTCTCTTCTTGCACTGATGGGAATGCATTGATTGCTATGATTGTTATCATTGATTTTTAGAATCATCACATCAGGTACCTCTCGATCCTACATATTTTTGTGTTGATTTGTATGCAATCCAGAGTATTTTCATTGTACCAGAGTAGGCCAGATATTAGGTTTTCCATTTCTTGCTCTGTGTTTTCCTTTGCTTTCTGTGGTAAGTTTGTTAAATTTTGGATTTGGAAAACGAGAATCTAGATGTCTCCGATAAAATGCTAACCTGATAGAAACCTTACTAGATGCATTGTGCTAGCCTTCATAGACACAGTGTACTGGAGAATAAGAGTATATGAGTATCCAGTCAGTCCAAAGTTAGTATGTTCTTATAAATCTCATAAAACTATGATCGGTGGGTCACTTGCTTTCTCAGGGTTGAAAGAGTGAGGATGAGATTTCTAGAATCGAGGGCAATGAAGCAACTCCTTTTTATTTAAACTTATCTTTGACGAGATGCCTGCTCTGAAATCTGAACACTGGCAGTTTGCTGTTGCTAAGTAGCTGATGGACTGATTGTTTGTGGAGATGCTTTCGTGTTTTCAACAAGATTATATGGTAGACAAATCTCAAACATTTTGGGCTTATGTATCATGTTTCCATGAATATTAGTTGAAATTGAAGGTACCTGATGGAGTGAATGGTTGTGGAGATGGTTTCATGTCTAACATAGATTCAGTGTTAACAAAGTCTGATCCAGTTTTTATGATTTAGTTGAAAATTGACGCTATACTTAGCTTATAGTCAGACTCTCATTGGGTGATTTGGTTGGAACTTTACAAAGGGTCTCATTGCGAAGGTTAATTTTTTTAAAAAATTATCCTGTTGACAGCCACGAATATGTCTTGCACTAGCATTAGTGAGAAATAATTATATAGCTTTAGGCAACCAGATTGTTTGTACAAACTAAATGAACAGGCAGTTGCCACAAATTCTTTTGAACCACAGTGAACTGATTATTAAATAGATCAAGTAGCCATTTGGGGAAAGAAGGTTAAAAAATGCCCATATAATCAGTTCCAATTGATCTAAGGTCAGGTTCCATGCTCAGCAATCATAGGCTGTTAAATTTTGATGTTACAAATTAGTTTTGAAAAAGTATCTATTATAGAATGAGTTTCATATACATAATAGTGCCTAATAATAGATATATAGTTCTGTTTTACAGCTGCTCAATTGATTCAGTTGAAGATGCAGGCAACAGCAAACAGTCTAGGTAATTTATATGTACATAGTGTTCTTTGTTGCATGTAAATCACAGAACAAAAATGCAGAGAGGTAGTGGAAAATAGCTGGTCGAGTTCGGTGGAAGGAGAAGGGGGTTCTAGAGTGAGTGCTGGTCTCTCTAGAGTAGCGAGTAGCTTAAAAGAGTGCAGTAATAATACTCTTGGAGATATGGAGAAAAGGTGAAAGCATTTGAAACAGGATAGAAGTGGATGGAGCAAGGAGAATGTGGAGAAAGAAGGGGTGCTGAACTATAGATTACAGAAACCTCTAGAGATCGCATGTCAAGTGGATGCAGGTGGGAGATAGGAACATAGCTTTCTTTCATGCATCAGAATAGAATAGGAAAACTGAAAAACCAATCAGGGGGTTGGGTCGAGGAGGAAGAGAAGAGAAGTTTTATTACTAACTTTTCAAAACCTTTTCAAGTCAGCTGGGAGCCATAATACCAGGAAGTTAACTGTGCGATTTAAATTTATCTGTTCTCAACAGAATGCAAGTTAATGAACCTTACAAAAGCAGTGAAACTGGATGTTTACCATGATGTATACATATTCTGTTCAATGATGCTGAACTACTTCATGAAACTGGAAACTGGCTGTTTACAATGGTGTTTACATATTCTGTTCAATAGTGTTCAACTGTCCAGGGAGCTCAATGTTTAGATCTATAGACTGTGTTTGTACAGTTTCTGCAAAACACATTTAAAAACCTTACTCTCTGACATTACTGCTATTACCTATATTAATGATTCCTCACTGAATTTTCATATTTACTCAACAATTGTACAGTATCTCAAATGCAAAGAGAAAGCTCAATTTGAACGAGGAAGAACCAAGTGATCCGACAGGCAAACAGAAGAATATACAAATTGATGACAACGTTTGACGTCAAGTGAAGCCACCCAAAGATCTACTGAACTCTCTCCAATAAATACCTTCATAGTATTTGTTTAGTTATCAAAGGTTGCAACCTATTAAACATATTTAAATACTATCATACACTTTGAATTTACTTTAAATTTGATACTTCAGTTCAAATAATCCGTAATTTACCTACATGTATCTAATAATACCCGCAGCAACGCGCGGGGCATCCTACTAGTTACCAAGAAGGAAGAAGACAAATGGTGGTGTCTAATTGTGAAAGGATAATATAGAGAACGAGAGATATAGAGTAATAAGTTTTATAGAAAAAATTAGAGATTAGGATGACACAAGCGAACAGGTTTAAGGACATAATCTATCCCTAATACTTAAGAGGCAAAATTTCTGCCATATTAATTTTTGTTCTGCCACCCCACATCCGTTTTAAATTGGATTTTCCTCCTGTCCGTTTAGGTTGCCGCTTCAAGTTCTTTCCTCCTTCTTTGTTGTTTTCAGTTTGTCCATATATTACTCTATCCCTAATACTTAAGAGGCAAAATTTCTGCCATATTAATTTTTGTTCTGCCACCCCACATCCGTTTTAAATTGGATTTTCCTCCTGTCCATTTAGGTTGCCGCTTCAAGTTCTTTCCTCCTTCCCTGTTGTTTTCAGTTTGTCCATATATGACTCTACTTCCGTTTCTTTCCATGGTGCAGTTTTTTTTTTCTCTTTTGGCATTGGTTTCATATACCGGCTGCTTTTTATTGCTGCGGTCAATGGTTCAGATAGCAGACCCAAGACAAATTCCATGGAGAATGCTGGTGGCCGCCCTTGTGGCCTGGTATTTAGATCACAGATAAGCAGACCGTTGCTTTAAAAATATGTGATTCTATATATGCAAAGTTTAGTTCCTGAGAGTACAAGGCAATGAAATCTCAATGCAAAATAATACAAGCTATATATATATATTGTAACACTTAACCACATATTACATATGGAAGCAATAAGCTTTGGTGTGCTCCATATACTCCTCGGTGCGATCTGCAAACTACATAATAGCCTTGCCTTAGCTCTTTACGTTGGACACAGTGTCATATCCGACTCTAACTAAATAAGCAATTTTCTTTCCTTACTTTAAGATGAACTTTTAGACTCGAATTATTTTCTTTATTACTTGGCAGCGGTTGATTCTGCTTTCATTGGCTAGAGTCCTAAATACTTTTTTTGTTATTTGGCTGGCTTCCACTAATATACTCATGCTCGGTCGATTTGAGTTCACTATTGGCACATTTTCTATTTTTATTTTTTTAACAGACACGTTTTCTATTTTCACTGCAAGGAAATTATAAGATATATAATGATAAGTAATATAAAATATTATTATTGTGAAAAACAAAGTATAATTGCTAACATATTGATGTATTTTTTTGAGCGGTATAAAAAAAAGGAATCACCTCAACACAACACAACGCAACTTCGGCTGAACTCTTAGGCCTGTTGTTGTTGTTGCTGCCATCAGCGCTGGAAATGCGGATCGTGCCGCTAAACCCTGAGTCCCGACGTGCAACTGCTGTAGCCTTCCAATCTTGACTTGGCAGAGCCTGTCCACGCTCGCATGTGCTAGAGCAAAGATGTGTAGTAGCAGCTGCAAGAATTACCAAGAAGGAAGTAGACAAAAGGTGGTGTCTAATTGTGAAAGGATAATATAGAGAACGAGAGATACAGAGTAATAAATTTTATAGAAAAAATTAGAGATTAGGATGAAAGAAGCGAACAGGTTTAAGGACATAAATGGTTGATTTGCGAGTTTAAGGACAAAGAAGCACCCATTCGTTTGGTTGTTGTAACAACAATTCACACATCAAAAGTAGCACCTTTACAAATTAAGTTGTCACGGTTGTTGTAGTTGTACAACAAGCTAAATCGAACAGTCAAACATTTGATATTTTCTTCTCCCGTGGAAACACACGGGCAATTGCTAGTACTGAATGAAAGATGGATTCTGAACGAACCATTGCAATTCTCTGCTAAAATATACCAATAGCCATTGGAATTCTCTGCTAAAAATATATCAATCCACTACTGCATTGCACCACTTCTTCTTTATGGGCAACTAAAAATACAGAACAATCCAGTTTACAAAACCATCAACACTGTGAACAATGAGATACCTGAACTGTTAAAAGCGGTACTATATTATATAAAGTCTAATGGCTACACACATAAACATAGGATGGAAGCCATCATGAATGCCCACACAACTAACAAATTAAAGGGCAGTAGCGATTTATTTCCTTATTAAAAGCGCGCAGATTAGACCATCAGCGTTGTGGCTGTCTGTGTAGCTTGCGACTTGAGGGCGAGCTGGAGGCGACCCAGCGCCGTGCTGCGCCACCACCGCCCGGCGATGGCCCCAATGCCTAGATCCGCCCCACGCCCGCCACCCCTCCACCTCGCCTCCCTTCCCCCTTCCGCTGGGCCTCTCCCCGCCCACGCAGCCGCCCCCCCCCGTCGGTCCCGAATCCAGATCTACTTTGCCGTCGCCATGGCTGATGCTTCGCCCGCCCGCGCCTCTGGCCCCGGAGGTCGAGGAGGCGGGCGAGGCGAGCTCCCCCGGCCGACTCCTCGAGGCCACAGGTCACGGACCATGTGGTGCCTCGGAGTCGGCCTCCCAGCGCCCCTTTGGTCGGCGAGCGCCCGGCGATCCCCCACCGCCCGTCGATCCCCGGATCTGTTCCCCGGATCTGCCCGTCGCCATAGGCGATGCTTACGCCCCGCGCCTTCTTGGGCCGGAGGTCGAGGGGGCGGGCCGGCTCCCCCCCGCCCGACTCCTCGAGGCCACGGGTCACGGACCATGTGGTGCCTCGGTGTCGGCCTCCCCCCCGCACTGTGGGTCAGCGCCCGGCGACCCCCCCCCTCCCACCGCCCGGAGGTTCTTGAGGGTCGCTTTGGTTGTTACGAGAGATCCTCGGCCGTGGTCCTGCGGCACGCGTTGCCCTCGGTGACTCGGAGGATTCCTCGACTCCGAGCCTCCTTCTCCGACCCGCCGCCGTCGGGTAAGGGAAAAGAAGGTGGCCGGGCGGCCCGGAAGCGCCGCCGTGCCCGCCCCGCCAGGACGCAGGCGAGGCCCTCGGCTTCATGCGGGATGCCGGGGGCAGCCCACCACCCTGCAGCGCTGCTTGCCTCCGCCCCGCGCCAGCGGCCCGCCTCGATCATCAACCGGCGTCCGCCCGCCTCCATTGCGCCCCTTCATCGGCCTCCCCGCGTCACGTGTCTCCGGCGACACACCCCCCCCCTCAGCGGGGCTGCCCCGGATGAGGAGGGGTTCTTCGGCGTCCACAGCGGCCCGGGTGGGCCGCTCCCCCAGCGTCGGCGCTCTCCGGCTTTGCCACCACCGGGCCTTCAGGGCCTCTGCCTCCCGCTCCTCGCCTCAGCGACCACACCAGCGCCACACTGCCTTCCGGCTCGGTGTTCTGCTGCTTGGCTGGAGGGGCACCGCGCCGCCAATTGTCCTTTCTCGGCGCGTTACGCCTTGATTGGGACCAAGCGCCGCCGCTCCCCCCGCTGCTGGGCAGCAGCGGCAGCTCTTGGCGGGCTGCCGATGGCCCGGCCGCGCCTCCCACCGACACCGCCTCTCCATGCTCCACCTCGGCTGGCGCTCCTTCTCCGTGCCGCCCGTTGTGTGCGCCACCATCTCCCCGAGGACCCTCCCTGCCGCCGCCCCGCGTGTGCCGGTTGGTCGGGCGGCCATCCCCAGCCATGCGGAGGACCCCGCGCCCCGCCTCCCCCCTCCCTCTCCACCCGCCTCCACCTCCGCCCCGGTGCGCGGGGGCGTCGTGGACCCGCTCCTCCCCCCGCCTCAACCCGGGGTTCCAGGCGCCCGGGCTGGGCAGCCGGAGGGGGCTCGAGGGCGGGCCTCTTTGACCGCACCACCTTCGTCGTCGTCCCTCGTACTCGCGCCATCCAGGCAGATGAAGACAACTTGGGCCGTGTCTTGACCGCCACTGTGGGCGGCACCAGGCCCGCAGTCTCCGTTAGGGAGGTGCAGGACTACCTCAGGCGGCGCTTCAACTTAAACGACGACGAGTTTGATGTGAGGCACCACTTTCCGGAGGATTTTGTGGTTTGCTTTCGCCATGGTGTCGACAGGGATCGCGTTCTCCACTCCAGACGAAGCGCTCTCTGGCTCCCACTGATCTGGAACCCCTGGCGGCGTACCACGCTGGCCATTCATGAGAGATTCAGGTTCAAGGTCATTGTTGCCATCGCCCGAGTGCCAATTTGTCCTTCACTGAGTTTAGGGACGCTCCTGTCATCGATGATAGAGAATTCTTTGTCTCTGCGTGGTGCTTGCATCCTCGCCTCATTCACAGTGAGGATATCATTTACATCCCGAGCCGTGTTGCACAGGATCGCACCTGATCGATCACCTGCCCGGGCTCCGCTACCTGGTGCGCACCCGTGTCGTCGCGCATCAGGACTGGAACACGCCACCGCCTTCACCTCCGGATGCTGCTGCTGTCGACGGCGGGCAGGCGGGCGTCTGAGTGTCTTTGGGCCACCCGGAATATGCAGCTGACGCCGGGGACGGACCTGGGGATGGTGAGGTGGAGGATCTGGCCTCCGCTTTGCCTTGGCCGCCGTGTCCGATGCTTGCTCCGGTGGCTGTCGGTCGGGGGCGTCCTTTGCCCGATGCTGTCCACTCCGCTGCTCCGGGTCCGTTGCCCCATCTTCGCCGGGGCGGCCTCGCCTCACCGCCCAGCGTACTCCGCCATGCCGCGGGGCGGGCGCCCGCCCCATACCCCTCGCTCCGGCGTCGCCCGGTACTGTTAGTGCTCACGCCCCCGTCCCGGATATCTTGGTCCAGCGCTCCCACGGCTCGGCCAAGACTAATGTGGTGGGGGCCTTCATTAACATCACGCCCGGCACTGCTGCTTGATGGCGGAACGTCTGTCTGGCCGCCGTCCCGGCCACCTTTGATTGGTGGGCCGACCTAGCCGCCAACGAGTTCGTGTCTCGGTGAGGCCTCGCCCGTCGCCCGCGCCCCGGCGCCCGACCACAGGCCCGCCCTGGTCTCTCCCAGGGCCGTGGGCGATGTTGTCCCGTCCCGTGCTCCCCCGCTGCGCCTGTGCCGCTCGACGCTCCGGGCGGCTTCCACCCTCCGGCCACGACCCAACCGTCTTCCACCGGCGCTCCGCCTCTTGACGCGGCTTCAGTGAACGACTTCATCTCCTCTATGACGCTGCCCCTTGAGGCTCCTCTCCTCTCGCAGCCACCGCAAACCGAGGCGATCTCGCGTACTGCGGGCCAGTGGCGGCTGCGCCGCGGCTTCGCGTCGGCAAAAAATCGGCCTTCCGCGATCCCCAGCCGGAGAGGCAAGCACGCCGGGTCCTCCTCAACAAGTGGAATCGCAACAGGGCTGATGCCGGCGTTGAGGGCCCGGACCCCTCAATCCAGGAACGTTTCCATGCGGTGTTCGGGGAGGGCGTCGACTCTGCGCGCAGGGAAACCATGAGGGAGCTGTTCCCCCAACTGCCTGGGCGGGCGTCGCGGACGACCTTGCACAGGTCCTGATCGCGCCCCCCTCCCGCTCGTCGCAGAACGGTCTCCAGATGTCAGACAACCACCTAGTGTTGTGGAACGCGCGCGGCCTGAACAGCGGGGCGCGCCGCAACGTGCTGCGGTCCATTGTCGCCAACCACCGCGCCTCCATCGTTTGTGTCCAAGAGACGAAAATTGAAAACCTGTCTGTTTCTGTGAACTCTCAATGTACTAGCTTCGACTACGACTTCGTCTTCCTACCCGCCTCCGGTGTAGCCGGGGGAGCCTGTACTTCTTGGCGCAGGGACCTCTGGGAAATGTCCCAGCCCTGCGTTCGCCGCTTCTCCATCACGATCAAGCTTACTGGTGGCTCTCAGCACCTCCAGTGGTGGCTCACGAACGTCTACGGGCCGGTCGTCCTCTCGGAGAAGAGCGCCTTCCTGCAGGAGCTGCGGGACGTCCATGCTGCGTGCCCCGGCCCATGGCTTGTCTGCGGCGATTTCAACCTCATTTACCAGGCCGCGGACAAGAACAATGGGCGTCTCAACCGTGGCCTCATGCGAGCGTTTCGGGACGTCATCGACTCCCTTCAGCTTAACGAGCTCCACCTGAATGGTCGCTTGTTCACGTGGTCCAGCGGACGCGAGTCTCCCACTCTCGAACGCATTGACCGTGCTTTCGGCTCTGTTGATTGGATGCAGGCGTTTCCGAACCACCACCTGCGCAGCCTCTCCTCGGACTCCTCCGACCATGCGCCTCTTACGCTCGTTCTCAACTCCCAGCCTTGGGCGGCGCCTCGTTTCCGTTTCGAGCAGTTCTGGACCAAGGTTCCCGGTTTCCTTGGCGTCGTCTCCGCCGCCTGGGGTCACTCGAACATCGACGTTGACACCTGCAAGGATCTCGACGTCAAGCTGCCAGCCTTGCCCAGCTAAGTCGATCACTGGCGGCGCACTTCCCATGTGGGAAGCGTTCGTTCGGCTTCGCTGCACGCCGCAATCATCCTTGAGTTCGACGTCACCCAGGAATCCAGACAGCTGTTTGCCGGCGAGCGCGAGCTGCACCAGGAGCTCAAGGCACACGTCCTGGGCCTCGCCTCACTGGCCAGGACCATGGCTAGGCAGCGTGCGCGCACGAGGCAGCTCCAGGATGGCGACGCTTGCACCAAGTTCTTCCATCTTCAGGCTTGTCACCGTCGTCGTAAGAACTACTTGCTGGCGTTAACTCACAACGGCGTCACTGTCTCTGAGGACGATGCTAAAGAAGAGGTCGTTTTCAACTACTACAATGCCATCTTGGGCACCACCTTCGTACGCTCGCATCGCATCGCTCTTGATCAGCTCCTGCTCCCTACCCTAGACTTGGAGGTCCTCGCGTGCCCGTTCACCAAGGAGGAGATCGCGCATGCAGTCAAGGAGTCCCCCTCTGACCGTGCCCCGGGGCCGGACGGTTTTGGGGCCGGATTCCTAAAGGCGGCGTGGTCTGTCATTGGTGACGACGTCGCGCGCGCATTCCAGCAGCTGTGGGAGTTGGACTTTCGCAACTTCAACCGTCTCAACGAGGCCTTCATGGTGCTTCTCCACAAGTCCAGCTCCCCCCAGGGCCTTCGGGACTACAGGCCGATCAGCCTGATCCATTGCTTCGGGAAGCTGTTCGCCAAGACCCTTGCCATCCGCCTCCAACCCTTCATGCACCAGCTCATCGCCAGTAATCAGACGGCGTTCATTCGTGGCCGACGTATCCATGAAAATTTCAGGACGGTCCAGCTCGCATGCCGGTGGCTGCACTCCAAGCGTCACCCCACGCTGCTCCTCAAGGTTGACCTGGCCAAGGCGTTCGACACCGTCAGCTGGCCGTTCTTGCTCGAGGTGCTTCAACACTTGGGCTTCCCTGCCCGATGGCGGGAGTGGATCTCCCTCCTGCTCTCCTCGGCAACAACCAAGGTCTTGATCAATGGGTGCCCGGGGAGAAGGATCTACCATGCTCGAGGTCTTCGACAGGGTGACCCCCTATCCCCTTCGCTCTTCGTCATCGTTATGGAGGTTCTTAATGCGCTCATCGCCGAGGCAGACCGCCGGGGACAGCTAACTCCTCTCCCAGGCTCCTCCATCAGGTTTAGAGCGTCGGTCTATGCTGATGACCTTGTCATCCTGCTCGCTCCTAAGGCCATCGACTTTGTCTGCATTCGACGCATCCTTGATCTCTTCGCGGGTGCGTCGGGCCTCGCCATCAACGTGGACAAGTGCACCATCACCCCCATCCGGTGCCCTGCTGATGCTCTGGCGGAGGTCCTCTCGGCATTCCCTTGCCGCGTCCAGCCTTTCCCTACCAAGTACCTGGGAGCGCCGCTTTCCACCACGCGGCTCTCTCGCTCTGCTGAGCAGGCGATCGTCGACTCTGTTGCCTCGAGAATTCCGGCATGGAAGGGCTCCCTGCTGAACCTCGCGGGAAGGACGACGCTCGCCTCATCTACCCTCTCAGCCATCCCAGTGCACGTGTCCATCTGCTGCGCGCTGTCGCCTTGGGCGATCAAGGAGATCGACAGGCGTCGCCGCGCTTTCGTCTGGGCCGGGACGGAAACCGTGTCGGCTGGATACTGCCGCGTCGCCTGGACGGTGGTTTGCTCGCCGAAGTGCCTCGGCGGCCTTGGCCTCCCCGACCTACGCCTTCTGGGTTACGCCCTCCGTCTGAGATGGGAATGGCGCCGACGGTCCGACCCCTCGTCCCCCTGGGCGAACCTGCCTTGCAGCCTGGAGCCCGTCATCGACGCGCTTCTGGCCGGACTCGTGGCTTCCGGACGGCCCCATCCACCTCTCCGCGCCGCACGTCTTCGCGCAGTGCGCGCCGGGTGCCGTCTGCGTCCGTGAGGCCCTCTTCAACCTCCAGTGGGCTCGGGACGTCGGTGGCGCCAGGACCGCCACAATCATGCTCGAAATGCTGGAGCTTAGCGACAAGCTCAGGGATGTCACCCTATCTACGGAGACCGAGGATAAATTCGTGTGGAAGTGGATGGCCGACGGATCCTATTCCAGCTCATCCGCCTACCGCGCCTTCTTCATCGATAACGTGGACCTGTTCGGCGCCAAGGAGCTCTGGCGCACGCGTGCGCCACCTAAGGTGAAATTCTTCTTCTGGTTGACTCTCCATGGACGACTGTGGACCGCGGAGCGCCGTGCCCGGCACGGCCTCCAGCCGGATGCTCTGTGCGCCCTTTGCGATCAGGCGGACGAATCCCAGGACCACCTTCTGGCTTCCTGTGTCTTCGCCAGGGATGTTTGGCACCGGCTGCTGGCCTCGGCTGGACTTGAGCGCCTCGCCCCGGGGCACGATGAGGGCATCATCGCCTGGTGGATCAGCAAACGGATGGCTGCCCCTGCGCCACTCCGTCGGGGATTCGATTCCCTTGTGCTCCTGGTTTGCTGGGAAATCTGGAAAGAGCGTAACCGCCGGACTTTCGACGGGGCCAGCCTCACTTGCCCCCAGCTTCTTCTGAAGATCAGGGAGGAGATCGACGCCTGGACTCTGGCGGGATATCGCGATCTTGGTGCGCTGGTGGCTCTCTTTGGCCCGCCGGCCACCCAGTGACCTTGCCTTCCCCTCCCTCGACGCGCAATTGTTCTTCCAGTTAGTACATCTACCCCTGCTGCACCGTTAAAGCCGGTGACTTGTGTTGTGTCCTCTGCTCGCTCTGGTCGTGGCATCTCGCCCCGGCTGGCTCTTTTGTAACTGAAACTCCTTTTCCTCTTAGAGCAATACATGCATATGCGTGCTTTCGAAAAAAAAAGCGCGCAGATTATTGCAAATGTAGGACATTACATTACACATTGCTTCCGGCTACTGCCTTGTCTCCAACTGCAACTTGAACAGCCAGGGGGGCCATAGCATATTTTTCAGTGTGCGCACATTTGAATGCTAGTAATAACACATACAGCATCACTCCAACCATTACCGTCACGACAGCAATTGAAATCACGGACATCCACAGACTATCGGAATACTTCACGAGAACATACACAGTAGCAACGTACTGTGCAGATATCAACGACAGCGGGAGAGCTTTCTGCAAAACAAAAACAGCAGGAACAATACTAGACATCGTCATGACGAAAATGGAAAAATAAATTAATGGTGAGATGGAAAATATTTTGATAGAAATTGTAGTATTAGCCAGATATGGCCACACATCATGCATGCCTCCTCCAATTAACAAGTGACAATAATCATGGATCATGGAGACGAAGGGGTCACCGATGGGGCGGCCGGCGGCCGGCAGCCTTGCCGATGGAGGAGGCGCCGCTCGCGCGCGATTGAAAAATATAATGGCTCGATCGGACAGAAGCAGCAGCAGGCGACGAGCGACAGGAATAATATAACTTGAGATGGAGAAAAGATGGAAGATGAATGAGCGAGAGCCTACCAAGGTGGCGAAGAATGCATCCCAACAACGAGACTTGCCGATGACCGCCGCCGACGGCTCCTCCTCCGATGTTTTGGCCGCCTTATCCTTGACGAGCTCTGCCATCGCCGCCCGTGGAGCCTGCCTGCCCGCCCCCTGAATGTGCCGCGCCGCCGTCGATGTTGGCGCCGCTGCTAGCAAGGGTTAGTTGTTGTTTTTTTTTTTTTTTTTTTTTTTTTTCTGAAACCGCTAGCAAGGGTAGTAGTAGTGTACATACGTGGCTGTGCCGGATTATATTATGTGCTGCTGGCGTGCTAGGAGATTAAGATTGGCTGATATTCCGGCTGATTAAACGGCAACTCAAACAAACAACAAACTTGGTTATACTATTTGCCTAAAAAGGCCTCGGATATGATCGGCCATACCAACCAGAGCATCGTCCTCTCTCTGCTCGATCTCACGCCGCCGTGCGGTGCGGCATCGTCCGTCCGTTCACTCCATCTCCATGAAGCCGCGCCCTGCCTCCTCAAAACTAAGAATGCAGCATCGCCGGACAATTTGCAGGGCATTAAGAAATTATGTTGTTACTGATCGATCATCCAACAGCTTCTAGTACGCATATGCTTGAAACCTCATATGCTTGAAACCTTTGCTGTATTCTGGTTTTTTTCTTGGTATGTTGTACTGAATGAAAGATGGAGAATGGATACTGAACCATTGCAGTACCAATAGCCATTGCAATGCTCTGCAAAAAATATTTCAATCCACTGCATTGCACCGCTTCTTCCTCATGGGCAAACTAAAAACACAAAGCAGTGCAGTTTACAAAACCATCAATATTTCTCCCAATAAGATAGATACCTAAACTGTTCAAAGGGGTATCATATTATCATATATCATATTATATACAGAAGACAAGCAAATACAAAAAGTCTAATGGCTACACACATGATGGAAGCCACATATCATGCCCAGATCACTAAGAAAGGGCATCTATATTAACCGGGCACTCATCTCAGTCACTAGCGAATGCCCTTTCCTTATTAAAGCATGAAGATTGCATATGCAGGACATTGCACATTGCTTCCGGCTGCTGCCCTGTCTGCAACTGCAACTTGAGCAGAAAGGGGGGCTCACCCTTCAATGATAGTATCGCATACAGCATCAGTCCAATCATTAGCGTCACGAGAGCAATTAAACCCACAGACATCCATTAACTGTCGCAATACTTTAGGATAGCATACACAGTAGCAATGTAGTGCACAGATATCAACAGCAAGAGAGCATTCTGCGAAACAAAAACAGCGGGAACGACAAATATTAGACATCGTCATGAAAATGGAGTTAATAAATGATGAGAGGAAAACATTTTAGTAATTAAAAATGGTGTTATTAGCCAAATATGGCCATATCATGCCTCCTCCAATTAGCAAGTGACACATTAAGTTCGGGCCTCCTCCATTCTTCCTTGTAGAGGTACAAGGCAGCAGGTAAAAGCAAATGTTGTACTCCATATTAACAGGTAGAGAGACACACGACAAGACAACAGTGCTACAAGCCTTGTTGATCATTCAGCGACGCCCTAGCTTGGTCTCAAGGCAAGGCGAGTTAAAACAACGATGCTATGCCAATCCTCTATATAAGCCAAAAAAAACTTTTTTTTTTTTTTTTGGCAAACATTGAAGTTAGTTTTCTTATCCAAGTAGGATGTATAGTTTATTATCATAGCAGATACATCCTGCTGTCCTATAAAACTAAGCATGCCGCAGAGCATTAAGGGGATTTCCAGACAAAAATGGTTCTCGGTTTCCACCGTTGACTTGACCATCCAATAGCTAAGCGCAATTCTCTGCTAAAATATATCAACCCATCGCATTGCAGCGCTTCTTCCTTATGGATGACTAAAAATACACCAGTTTACAAAACCATCAACATTGATCAATAAGTTACCTGAATTGTTAAAAGGTGTATTACATGGCAAAAGCAAACAAATACACAAATTCTAATAGCTACACAGGATGGAAGCCATCATGCCCAGACAACTAAGAAAGGGCACTGCTACTAATCGGGCACTCACTAGCGAGTGCCCTTCCCTTATTAGGCAGCACATTACACCTTGCCGGCTGGTGACTTGCCTCCAACTGCATCTTTAGCATCAAGGGGGGCCATGGCATACTTTTCAATGTAAACACCCTTCAAATATGGCGTCACATACAGCATCAGTCCAAAGTATGGCGTCACAAAAGCTATCAAACCCAGGGACATCCATTTATTGTCGCAATACATTAGGAGAACAGACACAACAAAAATGTACAATGCGCATATCGCCACAAAGAGAGAATTCTGCAAAACAATAACAGCAGGAACAATATTAGACATCATGAAAATGGAGAAACAAATGAGATGGGAAACATTTTAATAAAAATTATATCAGACATATTGCAGTGCAATCTTTTCAGCAAAATATGCCATTGCCACTTTCATGCTTGAAGAAAAACCACTTCTCTTGTTTGTATTTGTAACCATAACACATCATGAGTATTCTGGACATACTGGCCTGTCTACCTATCCTAGCCTAAGCAACCTAATGCAACAAGAGACCTTGTTTGGTTGCTTGTTTGGGTTGTCTGTTCTACTTAAGCCCTGTACAGTCTAGACCTTGTTCGTTGCTTGGCTAACTGGATACAGTCACCTCGTTTCTATGAGAGGTGAGTTTTTGCCTATGTTACCTGTCCCTATTGCCGCAGATCCTTGGCATCAGCGGCCATGACAGCGCCATGCGAGGAGGATGCAGTGGGGAGATGGAGCAAGATGGACGTCGCATGGCCGCTGGAGATCTGGCATCCGGGTCAGGGTGTGATCACCGGAGAGCGGCAGCACCCGTGTCTGCGCTGGGGAGCCAAATCTACAGGAGACAGACAACCATCACCTCTACCGCCAACCATCGCCTCCGTAGGGCTAGCCACCCTCCTGCCCCCATGTTCCTCGTTCCACTCGCGCCACCAGCAGCCTCCTACCCGACCGCACCACGCCACAACCTCTGCTCCATGGCTAGCTTGTGCCATCACCGTCATCACGCCTTGCTGGCCCCCAGCATCCTCCTCACGCCGACAAGCTAGCAAGCACAATGCCTAGTGGAGAACCGGGAGGTGATGTGAACAAGCGTCAGGCACTGGGCCAAGCCAGGAGAATCAGACACCTCCGCGTTCCCAGCTAGCCAGCCTAAGGGATGGTCGGTGGCCCGACAAGGCCTGGCTACCATGTCAAAACAGCAAACCAAACAACTCTCTAGTTGTCTTCCTGGAGCCTAGACAAGGGATAGGCACCAACTAAACAGCCCCAAATACTGCGCGCTTCAACCTTACCATCTCATTTTTCTCCTCGACAAGGTTATGAGCATATACATGAATATCTTTTATGCGTATCACCCGTCAAAGCTTGTATCTCCACAGGTTGAACTACATCTCTCTTTCATATTTTCATATTATGTTTAATAAATTTCTGCCTATCCCATATAAGGATATCATTATTCCAGGAAACACTTTTGAATGCAGTGCTAGAAATCGTATAATTTGCATCCTAATTCTGAAGTTTGAAAAGCTTATACCAAAACAATTCAAATATATTTTTTATTACTTGATGAAAGAGAGTAGAGAAATAAAGCAGGATAGCAATAGAGTAGCATGTTAACTTGCTGTCAGTGACAACAAATTTTGTTAAGGGAACTAATGATAACACATGCATAGTCATGTTGTTTCAACATATCAATGCATGTGCCACTAATTTAACAATGATTTTTTTATGGGAGATTAAGCAAGGCTCTATATTCTGGAGTGTGTCTGAAAAATAAATGAACAATGGGAGATTGAGCAGGGCAGAGCACACATCCAACTATCCAAGTATAGCAGGAAGCACAGAAAGGCGCAGCCAAGCACAGATCGGGAAGGAGCAGCGGGGAGCAAGAGCAGATGGTGGGAGAAAAAAGGCAGAAGATGGAGGCCGCAAATCAGTGGAGGGGAGCCAGCGGAGGACTCGTGGTAAATCACGGAGAAGAGGAGAGTGGCAGATGGAGGCAAGCAGGGCAGGCTGCTGATAAGGGCGGTCAGGTGCCGCTGCCACCGCCGGATTCTTCTTTCTTTCACTCTCTAATTCCTCCCCTCTCCCCTCTCCTCAATTAGAAGTGGTGAATCGTCGCGGCGGCCAGGCGACTCTTTCCCAGGCTCCTTTTCGGTGCGCCCGCGGAGCTCCGTCACCTTCCCCGGGCCCCGTGGCCGCCTCGCACCGTCCACGCCACACCACCGCCGATCCACCTCTACATATCCTCCATCCGCCGCCGCCGGAGCTCCCTCCGCGGGCCCTCGCGCGCGGAGCCGGGGCTGGGGCGCTGCGACCCCGTCCCGCATCCTGCTCATCGCATCCGGGGCCGATTCTCCGCTGTGGTACCCGAGGCCGCCGGAGCTCCCTCACCTTCCCCGAAATTGCCGACGAGTAATATAATAGAATAGAGAAGACGATGAGGAGCTTACGAAGCTATACTCTATGAGTGCAGCTAAACGGGGATTGTTGATGACCGCTGGCTCCTCCGCCGTGTCCTTCTCCAGGAAGAGCCATGCCATCGCCGCCGCCGGTGATCTAGGGTTACCTCGCGTTTGACCGGGGGGTGGAGCCGTGGAGGGGGTGCGTGCGTGCCTGACTCTGCAAGGTTGGAGACGGGGCTAACTAAAATATGAGCCGTGGGATTGCTAAATTGAGCCGGGCCGGCGGTGGGCCAGAAGAAGAGAGTAAAGCAGCAGCTGGTTTGGGCCAGAACCGGGTGGATTTTATTACTGGGCTTTCTAGCCGACGGGGAGCTGCTGATTACAAATAGGTCCATGAACTTGAAAATCAGTTATCTTGCTCCTTAGACTTGCAAAACCATTTACTCCAGATCTCAGGCGGTTTTCTAAGCCACGTGGCAGCCTCTGGTAGGCCGTGCATGGCACTGTTCATGGTGCTGACATCAGCGATGATGTCAACACTCCTTTTTAATTTACGAAATTGATATCCTTTTTATCGGAGCTTCAAATATAGCAAATAATATATCAATTTTGATCGTCTCGATGAGCTCTTTGCAATAGTATACTCCGTTTTGTTGTTTAAGATAGTTTTATTTTGTGAAAAATTAAATATTTCTACAAAACAAGTGAAAATAACAAAACTCGTGAAATTTGTTAGATAAATAACAAACTTATATATTCTATATGGCCAAATAAAAACACGGCGCGGCGGAGGTCTGCGTGGGCGGCGGCCGCTCTACCTGCAGCGCGTGCCATCGCTTCGCCCTAGTGCTAGTGGCCGCGGGAAGGTAGAACGCAGCGTGCAGAGACCTCCATTGCAAACATTCCATGTTACATAATAACAAAAAATATTATTCTCACTTATATATTCTATGGCCAAATAAACCTAAAAAGATAACATTTTATGTTATATAATAACAAAAATATTATTTATCTAATAAATTCCACGAGTTTTGTTATATTCTCACTTATTTTATAGAAATATTTAATTTTTTATAAAATAAAACTATCTCAAACAATAAAACGGAGTACACTATTGCAAAGAGCTCATCGAGACGATCAAAATTGATATATTATTTGCTATATTTGGAGCTCCAAATAAAAAGATATCAATTTCACAAATTAAAAAAGGAGTGCCGACGTTAGCACCATGAACGAGTGCCATGCACGGCCTACTAGAGGTCGCCACGTAGCTTAGAAAAAACCGCTGGACCTCGAGTGAACGATTTTGCAAGTTTGAGTGGCTAGATAACTGGTTTTTAAGTCCATAGTCCTATTTGACACAAATTGTGCAAGTTTATGGGCCTACGATGCATTTAACTTTTATTATAATAATAAAATAAAATGCCCCGCGTTTTTTGTCAAGGGTATGAAATAGAAGTATAAAAAGTTTATAATGGTTAAAACTATAAATTAGTAGATATATATATATATATATATATATATATATATATATATATATATATATATATATATATATATATATATATATATATATAGTAGGTCAATTATGAAGGTTGTATTCATTGACATACATGATCTAGATTATTTAAACCGATCATCACCCAAATCTTATCTACCCGAATCCCCACCCCTACTATATCCGAGGGTCATTCCCCCCTAAAAATTTAGAAGTTTTTCTTCATAAAATTATGCAGGTTTCGTGAGGACCACATCTAATCCATGTGATATATAGTTTTACCGTGTTTTTACTTAGAAACGAGTTAAATTATCAAAATATATCCATGCGGAGTCTTGTTTTACAAAGTTTATTGTGAGTAATATCATGGTACAATTAGATTTTAATTTCGATACTTGGTTTAGACGTTATGACTTTTTTTCTATTTCAAAAAAATGCTAGTGAGAGATAAATGAGCCTTAGTGGAGATAACTCCTTTTATGATGTCAGCTGACATCACTTTTGATGTTTCGACTAACCGGAAGCTAGAGAATTAGTTAGTGGAGGTTAGAATTATAGGAATTATAGATATGGCCTGAAAAAAGTGCCCTCTTGCTTTTATTTTGAGCACATGACGGTGTTAAGTGTACGATAAAAATACCATTTTACCCGTGAAAAAAATACATAGTTTTGTTTGAATAATACGAAGCAAATAATTTCACACATATTAGTCTTCCACCATTTGTTTAATTTTACCCGGCTGGGAGTGCACTCTACATAATTTTTTTTCTCTCCCGTGCATTGACACTTGTCGTGGGTGAAATAATCGGCCTATTAAGCCCTTGGCTAAGTAAGAACATCTCCAATAATTTTATAAATGACTTGCTATCCTTCAAAATTTGACAAAATATGCAAAAATCGTTCTCCAACAATTTGCCAAAGTTGCTTGCCAATTTTCCCCACTTGCCATCCCTCGTCGCTGCGCGCGTATATTTGCGCACGCGCATCGGGTTACCATCGCGAGCGCCGGCGTCTCCGTTTTCCTTCCCGCCCGCGCGCTGAGAATCCCGTGGCTTCTTCCCGCGCGCCACAAGGCTGGTGTCCTCTATATTTCGATCCATCCGTGTTTGATTGCATCCACTTCCTCATCACGAGCGGTGGGTCGCGACTGCGCCAAAGAACCGGGCCGCCGCCGCGCCCAATACCTCGACGTCACCGCGATCGGTCGTGGAAGATATCGGTCGCCGCCAAGAAGCCCGATCATGTCCAGCAGTCCGTCATCGCCAAGAACACCAATCAGGTCCCGGCCGCCGCCACAATCAGGTATCCTCCTTCATCTTTTCCCCATCGATCTCCATGCCTGCTCGATCTCGTAGGCTGAGTTCCACCTCATGTTCAAGTGTAGCCGTCGTTGTGTAGGGATTGAAAACAGAATCATTTCAATTGACAAGATTCTGGCCAAGTTCCATCTCTCTTTATAGTGTATTTTGATTGTTGAATCTCATCCGCTACAGCGCTCATTCATGTTCTGTAGGTAGTCCGTACTGAATAGATGCATACTGTATATATAGACCATGGAGGATAGTAGCAAGTCAGTACTGAATTGTATAGATGCATACTGTACAGTACTGACCATGGAGCGTACTGTACCTCATTCATGTTGTATACGAGGATACCCTGTACAGAGATTCATGGATCAGTAGCAATTGCCATATCCATGGAACATGGAGATGCATACTGTATAGAGGTTGATCTCGTTTCTCTGAGCAGGAGATGGAGAAGCGCTGGAAAATCCCGCGGGGGGGAATCCTCCTCTCGCTTGTGTTGATGGCTGGCGCAGCTGGCCGATTCGCGTCACGGCGGGACTCATCCAGAGTCCTGACGGGGACTGCCCATCCAGGTTTCGTAACAACCTGGGACTTTCCGATTTCTTTCCTGGTGCTAACCCCACGCAGGATCTCTCTGATTTTCTTGGGAAACAAACCTGACGGTAGATCGAGGCAGGATCTGGGACCATATAAGGAGATCTCATCCACATTCTGGGCTACGGAAAAGCCTGATCTCCGATCTACATTGGTGGGGCGCGCTCTCCGTAACAAGCCGAGGCTTGTACATCGTGCTTGGGCAATCTTTGGTGGGGGTGATACGGGATCTCCGGTGAGGAGATTGCCCACCCGAAGCCTAGATTTCATGAGCGATGTACTCGCGTGGTGCTTGGGGGTGCCGCTGGGAGGAGGAGTGCAAGTGATGGCGGAGGACAGCAAGGTTGTGGGTGATGCCACCAAGGAGCAAGTTCGTGGTAGCACATCGGTTGTGGACACAGGAAGAAGGGATACCAATCAGGCTGGAGGAGATCAGTTGGCAACGATGAATCTGATCAGCTCTCACATGCCAGGAACAGAGGAGGGGAGTCCTCAACCCGGTGGCAGGTCGCTATCCTTGCTGCCGATGAGCAAGCAGCAACAGGAACACAACATAGATGATGAGGAATTTGATCCAGATGCGGGAGAGGCGGGTGCAGTGCGGAAGTGGTTGGGCATCGCGTGCTTCTACTCTGGCAAACCCTACAGCGTGAGGACACTCTTCTCGGAGATGAGTAAGGCGTGGGGCATCCAGGACACCATGGAGGTCAGACCGCTATCTGAGAACAGGTTCGTGCTTGAATTTGATTCAGAGAAACTCCTCAAATTTGTTACCAATGGTGGTCCTTGGAGGCACAATAAAGATGCTGTGATTGTCGTACCTTATGATGGTTTCAAACTTCCGTCCGAGATTATTATTGACAAGATCGGGTTGTGGGTCCAATTCCATAATGTTCCCATCCACCTTATGACAAAGGCGTTCACTGAGGTCCTAGCAAAGAAAATTAGTCGGGAAGTGGTCAGAGTTGTTGATCCAGTTGGTGTGTTCCTACGTGCCCGTGTGATGTTTCCGTTGGAACAAAGCCTACACGGCTTTGTGGAGCAAAAAGTCAAGGGACAACAAGGTGTGCTGAAGATTATAGTCAAATATGAGAACGTTCCAAACTTTTGCTTTCTTTGTGGGCGAATCGGTCATGATGCGGAGGATTGTCCTAAAGAACATGTTAATAGGCTTGTGAAGAATTATGGGGTGTGGCTGCGCCCCTCACCAGTTCGTAAGGATGAAGGCAAGACAATCCTAATCCAACCGGCGAGCAGGGCGCAAAGGTTTCTGAATTTTTCCGGTGAACAAAGAGACAAAGCTCTAGCAGCAGCGGGATCGGCTCAGAATAGGTCCCAGTCCATGCAGTCTCTGAGTAATGAGTTGGACACCCGTCTCACACTAGGACACAAGGAAAGGGGCAGGGACGGCAATGCAGTAATAAAAATACCGACAGCAGTGGCAGTGGCTGCAGACAACATACAAGCACAGTTGGGTGCTGATGAGGAGATAGACCATGATGAGCGGGAGATGGTAGTGGAAAGGACAGAGATGACAAATAATCCTCTGTTTTCTGATCCAGAAGCAAAGGAGGCTACTTCTGAAGAAAGTCCAATTGCAAAGGACCGAGTTTCTGGAATTGACTCCTTCCAGGGCTCAGGTGATCAGTCAATGGCGAGCTCGGCCAGAGAAGGAGGTAAAATGCTAAAGGGCTTAACCATGGCTGAGAAGCTTCAGAGAGCCAAAAATATGAAGGGCAACCTGGGGGTGGAGAGCAAGGGAATTAGCAAGTCAGGGGACAAGCATGGTAAGAGCAAGAAGGCATCACCTGCCAAAATTCTGGGATCGCTGAAAGTTGTGCAAGGGAAAGGACGTGAGGTTGGAGGGAAGAGGGAGATGCTGAGAGGTGGAGGGAGCAATGCTTCCCAGCTGCAGCAGATGCTTGTGGACTCAGGAGAAGCGACAGGTGATCTAGGGGAGGATGGAATCTCACCAGCGAATCTGGTGGCTGAAGCGAAGACTACGCCAAACAGGCAGGTAGCGAATGCTCAAGGAGCAGCTCAAGGAAGTGCCATGGAGATGGATGGTGCATCGACGGCAAAGTGCAGTAAGGTTCAGCATGGTGCTGGACACCCCCTGACGGGCACTCAAGATGAGGCCCGTCAGGAGCAATGAATGTAATCGCTTGGAACTGCCGGGGGTGGGGACTCCCGGACAGTTCGCGAAATCTGTGGCCTAGCCCAATTGTATCACCCCAAAGTTATCTTTCTTTCTGAAACTAGAATAAGTGGTAGTAGAGTCAGTAATCTTAGGTGGAGATTAGGCCTTCGTTTTTGTCTAGCTAGAGATAGTATTGGTCTTAGTGGTGGTATTGCTATTTTCTGGGATGAGTCTGTAGACATTACCTTGCTGTCCCAAGGTGATCGTCACTTTGATGTGCTAATAAAAGAGTCACCAGATCAAGCCCCCTGGAGGGGCACTTTTGTGTATGGTGAGCCTCGTGTTGAGAATAGATACCGAATGTGGAATCTCCTTCGCGATTTATGTGGTGTTTGGGAGGGCCCCTGGATGGTGATGGGGGATTTTAATGAGGCAATGTGGCAACACGAACACTTTTCTGAAACACCAAGACCGGAACGCCAAATGGTGGATTTTAGAGAAATACTTAGCCACTGTGACTTACATGATTTGGGTTTTTCAGGTATTCCATGGACTTATAATAACAATAGGGAAGGGGGAGCGAATGTGCGTGTGCGGCTGGATCGTGGAGTTGCCAACACAGAGTGGTCTGATGTTTTCCCTAATGCTAATATCACTCATATATGTACTCCCAGATCAGATCATAAAATTCTGCTGCTAAAGACGGTTGATGTGGGCACCAGTGCGAGGGGAAGCAGGCCTTTCCGCTATGAAATTATGTGGGAACGAGCTCAGAGCCTGAATGCCGAAGTCGAGAAGAATTGGCGCGATCGCAGACCAGGTGGTGACATGGGTGGGGTGGCGCACAATCTGAAAAGGATGTCAGCAGCATTGCAGGCCTGGAGCAATGAAAATTTCGGCCAGGTTACAAGGAAAATTGAGGAACTACGACGCCAGTTGCAGCAGCTGGAGGGAACGGATCCCACTCATCGGCGACAGGAGATACTAGCAGCAAAAAACCAATTAGATGAATTACTTTGTAGGGAAGAGATGATGTGGCTCCAACGATCACGTATTTCTTGGCTGAAGGAAGGCGACCGCAACACAAGGTATTTTCATCGCAAGGCTAAATGGCGAGCAAAAAAGAATTGGGTGCGCAAGTTGCAACGGGATGATGGAAGCTGGTGCACGGACCAAGCAGGTATGACAGATATGGCCCAACAATATTTTTCCACTATGTTCTCGGCGGACCTTGCAATAATGCCGGACGAACTGGTAGCTCTTTTTGATCCCAAGGTGTCGGATGAGATGAATTTGGCCCTGTGTAAGGACTTTTCTGAAGAAGAAATAAGTGACGCGCTATTTCAGATTGGTCCACTGAAAGCACCAGGTCCTGACGGGTTTCCAGCACGCTTCTTTCAACGCAATTGGAGTTTTTTGAAGGATGATGTTATTGCAGGGGTGCTGGAATTTTTTAAAACTGGAAACATGCTTGACGAGGTCAATGATACCTGTATAGTGCTGATCCCCAAAGTACAGCACCCAAGCAAACTCCAAGAGTTCAGGCCCATCAGTTTGTGCAACGTCATATATAAAGTTATATCTAAGTGCATTGTTAACCGTTTGAGACCTCTTTTGCAGGATATCATTTCACCGAACCAGAGTGCATTTATCCCTGGAAGGATGATAACTGATAATGCATTGATCGCCTTCGAATGCCTACATGCCATTAGTACAAACACCGATGATCGAGGAAACTTCTGTGCGTATAAATTGGACTTATCGAAAGCTTATGATCGTGTTGACTGGGGTTTTTTAAAGAAGGTTCTTTTGAAGCTGGGCTTTCAGAGTGAATGGGTCCACCGAGTTATGGCGTGTGTAACTTCGGTGTGCTATACAATCCGCTTCAATGGAGGGCAATCAGTGCCCTTCTCCCCGTCACGTGGTCTTCGCCAAGGTGATCCATTATCGCCATACCTTTTCCTCTTTGTTGCTGATGGCTTGTCCCAGTTAATTAATAGGAAGACACAAGATGAATCGTTAAAGGCGCTGACAATCTGTAGAGGAGCACCGGGTGTCTCTCATCTTCTCTTTGCAGATGACACACTATTATTCTTCAAAGCAACAGCAGAGCAAGGCGCCCAAGTGAAGGAACTGTTGCAATGCTATGAAAGAAGTACCGGTCAGCTCATTAATCCAGCAAAATGCTCCATTTGTTTCAACCCAAAAGGAAACACTCAAGAACAGGATGCAGTAGCAACTTTATTGGAGGTGCAGGTTCAAGATTTTGATGCCAAATACCTGGGATTGCCAACAGCTAGAGGTCGGTTGAAGAAAAACAAGTTCCAGTCCACAAAAGAAAGACTGGGGAAGCGATTAATGGAGTATTCAGAGAAGTGTATGTCTGTTGGGGCAAAAGAAATCCTAATCAAATCTGTCGCCCAGGCGTTGTCGACGTACATAATGAGTGTCTTCCAGCTTCCTCTTACTCTGTGTGATGAGCTCACGAGCATGATCCGGGAATTCTGGTGGGGAGCAGATAAAGGCAAGAAAAGATGGCGTGGCTAGCATGGGATAAAATGATCCTCAAGAAAAGCTGGGGTGGGCTGGGCTTTAAGGATCTCCGGCTCTTTAATCAAGCCCTCCTGGCGAGACAAGCATGGCGCCTTATAGCACACCCGGATAGCCTAAGTGCTCGTCTCCTGAAGGCAAAATATTTTCCAAGGGGACATTTACTGGACACAGCGTTCTGTTCAAACCCGTCATCTACTTGGCAGGCGATTATGAAAGGGCTGGAATTATTAAAGAAAGGCATCATATGGCGAGTTGGGAATGGGAAGCAAATTAGGATTTGGAGGGACCCATGGCTGCCGAGAGAATTCTCCCACAAAGTATCGACGCGAAGAGGAAGAAACAGGCTGCACTGGGTTGCAGACATCCTAAATACTGAACAAACAGACTGGGACTTCAATAAGATCGAAAGCATTTTCAATCCTGCGGACTGTGAGACCATATCAAAAATTCGAATCCCTACAAGAAGAACTGAAGATTTTGTGGCTTGGTCGGCTGAGAAATCTAGAATATTCTCTGTACGCAGTGCTTACAATATTGCCTTGACAGAACAGGTTAGGGACACCGTTCTAGCCTCAAGTGCTCATCCAGAAGGTGATAGAAAGCTTTGGAGCAATATATGGAAGTCTCAGCTACCACCAAAGATCAAGATCTTTGCATGGAAAGTGGCCAAAAATATTCTACCGACAAAGCAAAATAAATTCAACAGGAATTTAGAAGCTGATCCGATCTGTGACATATGTGGTAATGGGACTGAATCAAGCTACCATGCTGTTATACTGTGCCCCCATGCGCAGCTGTTGCGGGAGGCTATGAGGCAGCATTGGCATTTGCCGGACGAGCTACAACTCCGGTATTCAGGGAAGGAATGGCTGCTGCTGCTTTTAGACAAGTGCTCAACGGATCAACGAGATCTCATTCTACTGCTCTTGTGGCGAACTCGGTATGTGCATAACAACATCACTCATGATGCAGGAAACATTGCAGTCGCGGACTCAGTGGGTTTCCTCCTGAGCTACTGGGAGACCCTATCAAAGTTGTCGGAGGAGCCGGTAGGCTGGGACAACAAGGGCAAGCAACCGGTGTCTTTTGCCACCGATGGAGCTTTAGGGCGGGCAGCACAGAGGCTGCTCAGCCAATCCTGGAGACCACCACCCCCAGGCTGGACCAAAATTAATATTGATGGCTCATTTGTTTTGCAGACAGGCCAAGCGGGAGTAGGGGCCATCGGACGCGACAACAATGGCCATGTGGTCTTCTCAGCCTGGAGAGGGTACAGTAGATGTGGTAATGCCCCGGAAGCGGAGGCTCTCGCCTGTGTTGAAGGCCTACGCAAGGCTATCCTGGGTGGGCTATCTTGAGTCATCATTGAAACTGACTGTGCTCGTATCTATGCGGCGATGGGAGCTGACACGAAGGACAGATCGGAGATCGGATTCATCATAGAAGAGGCAAAAAGTCTCACTAGCCTGATTGATGAGTGGAAGATATCCTAAGTAAATAGAGAGAGTAATGAAGTAGCAAATATTTTAGCTTGTTTAGCTAGGTGTAGTAATTCTGAGGAGACATGGTGGGGACAAGCACCTGCGTGTGTTGATGAAGCCCTCTATGTCGATTGTACACACTGTTATCCTAGCTAATGAAAAGCTCTCTCTTTGCTCGCAAAAAAAAATACTGTATAGATGATGTAAACTGGTTTCAGAATTGTACTGTTCCTTTTTGTTATAGACTCATTGAGATGGATGGAGAAGGTTTCTTGTTGGAAATTCTCATGGATGGACAAGATAACCGTGTTGCTGATTTGGACGACCGCACCATTCCGATATCTCAAGGTACAAAGACTAATCAAGATGGCGATGGCGATGTCGAAGTTGTGCCAGCAAGTCGTGGTAACAAGGGAACCAGGCAGAAAAAAATTTCATTGGGAGGACAAAGTTGTTTGCTCAGGTTGGTTGGACGCTAGCAAAGATGCCATCCACGGTGCCAACCAAAACCATACCACATTTTGGGGTAGAGTTCATGCATATTTTGAGAAGAACAAAACAACTGAGGAAGTCCGGACTGAGAGTTCCATTATGCATCGGTGGCTGACAATTTAGGCTCAAGTCAATAAGTTTTGTTCATGCTACGAGGCGATTCAACGTAGGCATCAAAGTGGTCATACAATCACAGAGATGGTATGTATCATGTGTTTAATCTTTTATCACAATTTGTTTTTTTTTTGTAATTGATATATAAATTACTACATTGCTTGTCAGGTTTCAGAAGCATCCAAGCTATACACGGAGCTGGACAAGGACAACAAAAAATTCTCTCTTATCCCTTGTTGGAACATACTGAAGGAGGAAGACAAGTGGGCAACCAAGATGGTAGAACTTGCGGAGCTGGAGAAACAAGAAAAAAACAGCAATAAACAGAAGGCCACAAAGGTGTCTAGGCTAAGGGATGGAGAAGTCACCAACAATGAACAACAGTCACAAATGTTGTTGGTGGAGAAACACAAGCAAGGAAAAGATCAGATGGCATTAAGAAGGTAAAAGAAAATCTAAGGCGAGGAGGTGGGGAAGCTTGCTTGGAGGCTTTGGACAAGTTGTGGGCAAAGAAGGAGGAGAAATATAAGGAGAAAGAGAAGACAAAATAGGAGAGGTTCATGGCTTCACTTGAGCTAGACAAGGAAGCACTAGAGCTAGAGAAAAAAAGAGGAGATGTAGAACACAAAAGAGCCGAAGCAGAGTTGTTGAAACAGCAAAAAGAAATTATGTTGGCAAACATGAACGCCTCAACCCAACCTAGCTTCAATGGCTTCAGTTGATGCAGCGGGATATTCTCGCTAGGCGTCTTGGAACTCAAAATTAGTTGCTGTCATTGTACTTGTTCATCAAATTTAGTTGCTGTCAAAAGAACCTTTAGTCTATTTACTTCATTCAGCAGTCCCTTTGTTTTATCAGCTACAAACAATATATTGTTTCAAAATTATTTGCACTTCAATATAGTGTCAGGTTCTCGGTGTGCTATGGTGTATGAATTCATCTTTATATTTCATGTATGGGATAGGTGTATAAATGCAGGTCCTGTCCTGATTGGAGTACCTGCTGATGGGAGGCGGCATCTTGCTTGTGTCAGGAGTGCACTAGCTGAAACCTGATTGGAGCTGAGCCCCCTTGCATGGTCCTGTAGTTGTACCGGTCAACAACCTCAACTGGTGGACCATCTTTTTTGTTTTGGCAAGTTAAAAATAGGGAATTGTTGGAGGGACTTTTTTTTACTTGCTATATTATTACTACAACCTGCTAAAACACAATATTTGGCAAGTTATTTTTACAAAACTGTTGGAGATGCTCTAACTCCTCGGCCTTGGGACTTCTTTTCGGCCCAACGAAAGGCCGACTGCGCAGTCCGTCACCTAGACCCACAGCAAAAAGGGTGGTGGGCCGAGTCAGAGAGCCCATGAACGAAACATGCTGTGCGGCCCCGAGCAGGGGGTCGAAACCACGACCCCCGAGGCGCTTGGCTCGCACAACCCCGCGCCTAGACAGAGGGGCCTTTGGGTCTCCGTCCCCGAGAAAAAACGACTCGTAGACCTCCCGCATCCGCCTTCGCTCCGAAGCGACTCTAGGCTTGCACCGCAAGCCTGGGCAGCGGCGCTGTAGCTAGGATTCTCGCACGACGCTAGAGTCAACCAATGTCTACTCCGTCCATGCTCCGCACTGTTCACGTGACGGACCGGACAGCCCGCCTGCCATGATCCATCCTTATACAGCACGTCACTATCGCGCCTAGCCCCGTACGACACGTGTCCTAATCAACTGCTCATCCTTTCCGTCCATTGTGAGGGTATAGGCAAGTGCTCCGGCAATGTGACAACACCGGCGACGACTCAACGATGACGCATCTAACAGGAGGAAGGGCATCCAAACCCTAAGAAGGCGAATGAGCCACTCCACCAGCTATCCTTTTTTCTCTTTCTTTTTCCTTTGCACATTGCAGTACATCACTCTACTGTGAAACCCGTTGTCTATGTTTAACCACCGATAGCCTACCCCGAGGTACCCGCGGCAATTGATTCAGATCTCAGCGAATACTCAAACTCGGTGGTTGTTGGCATCTCTAACGTCATTACTAAAAAGCAGAGATAAATTCTACCCCTAGCAACAATGCCAGAAATGGTCGGTATATAATTAACTTGTCATTAGCAACTAGCCACTTCTTAATTACTAACATTCCTAAACATGAAGTAGGTTGTCATCCCCAATTATATTGCTAAGAAATTATTATAGATTTACATGTACTAATGTGACTAGGCGGATTAATAAAGATATGAATATGATATGAATGTAAACTAATGGGTTCTCGCAAGCGGACGATAATTATACCGTTGTAGCATTTTACCTAGAGAAGTATCCAGGTTGTCGATTTATAATTATACCACTGGGAAAGCTATATAATAAACTATAATCTATTATATTGATAAGAAACTATATAGAATGAATAAGTGATATTACCAAAGTCATATACTCTACTCATAATAGACAGAGGTCATAAGATAAATATGGATGATAGCATAATCATCAAGTATCATAATTAAGGATAATCATTAGAGCACTTACTAGTCATAATCATAGCTAGCCATTGGATAAATTAGGGAGTTAGATCTAATCTAAGTCTATAACTACATCAATGAATAACTTTAATTAGTGCAACTACATCTAGTAATCATCACTAAGTCAACCCTAAATCATCATTGCATGTAAAGAGGTATCAACTAATGAGGGTATTAAGACCTAGGTCACCTCCTTCGTGACCGTGCCCGTGCTAGTCCTACATACGGGGGGTGGACTACAGAGGAACTAACGTAGCTGTCACCTACGCAGACTACCACATGTTCCGGCATGTCAGGGTGCACTCACAGATAAACAAGATATCTAGACACCACATCTACATATCATCTATCATCTACCCTTTGTACAATTGGATAAACGCTATACGAGCAATTACATGAATTTAATAAGATCGAAGTAACTAAACTAGACATAATCAAAGTAGACAATGATTATTGTAATTAAGAACATATGAATTTATTAAGAATAAAGTCTCCCTAACCTGAATAATGAATATAATAAAGTAATTAAGAACTAGATCTATTACCAAACTCTTGCGCTCCAGACAAGCTGTCACCTACGCAGACTACCACATGTTCCTAGGCATGTCGGGGTGCACTCACGGATAAACAAGATATCTAGACACCACGTCTACATATCATCTATCATCTACCCTTTGTACAATTGGATAAACGCTATACGAGCAATTACATGAATTCAATAAGATCAAAGTAACTAAACTAGACATATAATCAAAGTAGACAATGACTATTGTAATTAAGAACATATGAATTTATTAAGAATAAAGTCTCCCTAACCTGAATAATGAATATAATAAAGTAATTAAGAACTAGATCTATTACCAAACTCTTGCGCTCTAGACAGACGCCAGGGGCTCCAGATCCTGATGAAGAACTAGATCTCCTCTACTTCTAATCTAGCTAGGTAATCCTATGAACTAGAAGGCTCTTGATGAACTTGAAGGCTTCTTGATGCTTGATGGCTTGAGGCCTTGATGAATAATGAATTGACTCTCTCCGGGGGGTCAAACCGACGTAACGAAGGGCCGAGATGCATCAGGAGAGGCGGTGGAGGAACATTCCAGAAGAGGGGAGCAAACCCTAGAGAGAGGGCGCCGCCCGGCGCCCTGGTGGGACCAGCTGACCCCACCTGGCGGCGGCCCTCCCCTCCCCGCTCCTTCCGATGTCTTCTGGAGTCTTTCTGAGTCTTCCCGTGATGTTCTTCATGGCGGATAAGTTTTATGGTTATTTTGCACTAGAATCTCTCTTTTTTTCACTTTTCTAAAAATCACCCCGAAAATACGAGAATATGCAAAACTCGTGGAAATTGTCAGTTAAAACCCTAGACTAGTGTGTTTTCATGTTTTCCTTCGGGTATAAAGTCCTAGTAAAAGTTGACGTTAACGACCGTCAACAATTCCTCCAAGCTTACCTTTTGCTAGTCCCTTGGCAAACAAACTAAGCCTAGTTGTTATTGTATTTGGATCAGGAGTTGCTACAATGTTGTTATACTTTCAAGCACACATGCTTTCAAATGAAAATTTCCTTCGGATCAAACAATGTATGCTCTGACTTTCAAACTTACTCACTTTACCTGTAATTATAGGGGTTTAACAGCTTTTGCATAAGTCATGAGCAATCGAAAGATAGAACAATCAAACTAAGTACTATGTCTCAAATTCTTTGCAATACTAACATTCTAGAGTTTTTCATAAGTTTCCAGAATAAAACTCAGAGCTTAATTGTATGACACCCTCAAGTCTCTCAATGTATATGGTATTTGTGGTTCTCTTTTCTGAGGCATTAATGATGTTATGCCTCCTATAGCTAAAGGTATATATGGTGGAGCTTATAGGATCGGGAATAACAAGGATAGGCATACTTACAAAATATGTATTGTAAAGTCAACTAGCGGATCCACAGAGAATCGAGGCATACTGTTGGTATTTTTAACATCACTTCAAGTTAAGTCGTCATCCCTAACATGATGTCAAAAACCAAGGATAAAAATAATCTACACGCAAAGACTCTAATTAGAATATATCCGCAAGCGCACAGATAATTCTCCCGTTGTAGCATTTCACCCAGAGGTAGTATTCCGAGTATCGTTGATTTATTTTATGCCAAAAGGATAAAGCAGCATTCCATTTATTAGGAGTGGATAACTATCAAGGATTAAAATAATTGATGGATAACCTGATCATAACCTATTACACCAATGCCTTAGGAATAACTAGTCAACATAACGATAAATGATAAATGAGTAATTAAGATAAATGGTATTCTAGAGCTAGAATATAGAGACTCTCTAATGTAGTAAAGCAATCTAGGGATTCACTTAGAAATAAAGAAACATATGTAATTACTAATATAAAGTCTACAGCCTACACCATGCTACACATTCTCATCTATAGTGCAATCAACTCAGAAAACATCATAAGAAGCATCAACTAATGAGGATTTTAAGACAATGAAGTCACCTCCTTCGCGACCATGTTCGGCTAGTCCTACGTACGGGGGGTGGACTACAGAGGAACCAACGCAGCTGTCACCTGCGCGGACTACCACACAACCCGGCACATCAGGGTGCCTCCGTAGGTACACAATATATCTAGACACCACGTCTACATAATACGCACCACCCGACCCACTCGAGTATTGAATCGAGGCGCTTTTGCGATCATATAACGATAATCATCATAAACTACATCTATATCAAATGTGCAACTAGAATAAACTAAGAACCTGAATAAGTAGCAATATATTAAAGTAGAGCAAAGTCATAATGAAATACAAGATAATATTACCAAATTCTAGAAGACAGATCCGGAATCCCGAGCGGGCGCCCGATCTCTACTTGAATCTTGCTAGACGACTAAACTAAGAACTTGAAGAACTAGAGCTCTACTTCTAATCTCTGAAACCCTAACCCGACTACTCTTGGCCGAATGAAGCAGGAGGAATGAATTGGTGTGTTGAAGGTGGGGGTCTACCCTCCTTTTTTATAGCCCTAAGTGGAGTGCACGCGGGATCAAACCGACGCGTAGCCAACGGTGGAGATGAAAACCCTAGGTGGCGGGGAGGAAGCTTCGGAAGGGGAGCACCGCCAGCAACCCTAGGGCGCCGGCCGGCCCCATGGTGGGGCCGGCCGGCCCCCCTGAGAGGCGGCCCGGGCCCCGCTTTCTTCGGTGTCTTCGAGTCTTCTGAACCATCCGGCGATGTAGTTGCGTCGCGATTAAGTTTCGTGGTAAATTTGCATTGAAATCCTTCTTTTAACCTTTTCTCGAAAATCACCTAGAAATTTCACAAATCACCAAAACTCGTGAAATTTGTCGATAAAACCTCTATTAGTCTACTATTGCTTTTTCAAGAGCCATTGTTGACGGTATAAAATTTGGACTTAATGACCGTCAACACATACAATCAAACCAAGATGTGTATGTGTATAGAATATGGTGGATAGGTGCATATGTGTTATTTATGGCTAATTTCTATTTCTACTTTGTTGCTCTTTGGGAATGACTCTCTTTAAAACTTTTCTCGGGAAAAAGACATGGGCTATCTTTATTATTTCTTTTTATTCAGAGAGGCGGGCGTCTAGTACCCATTATTTTAATTATTAGGACACTTGTCCATATTTTACTCCCCTTTTCTTTCTTTTTTTATTTCTTTTTTTTTTCTTTCTTTTGCATAGCCACATGCATCCTTTGAATACAATAGATGAATTGAGAGATATAATCGGGACTTAGAGCAAGAAAGACAGGGGTTATCTTATAGGGTGATTGTATATTTTATGTCCTCTCCCAGTGTAGGAGATGAACATTTTATGATGAACATGCATAGAAATATGGTGAATGATTGTGATTACTCCTAAAGTAGGAATAATGCACATGTGGACTGGAGTATGCAAGTATTTCTTGGTTTTAAAAGTATGACAAGACTCTCATAAGGCATACAACACAGGTTGATTGAACTCAATGCAAGTAAGTAGCTTGAATGTGAAAGGATTTTTCTATCCTCTAAGATATTAATTTTAGCTTTGGTAGGAATTCACATTTGACATACAAGAGCTCATCATATAAATTTTAGATTTTTAAAATAAATCTTCAGAATTTAGCAATGCTAAGAATAAGATAAATAGCAGCTCAACCTTCATGAATCATGTCAATCAACTACCTAGACTTAGCGCAAGCTTATGCCTCCATAATTAAGGTTCAGAATAAATTCTTCAATTAAAACAACACTACTTAGAACCAGGGGGATTTAAGCTTAACAACTAGACACTTGGTAAGCATTATAATAGAGCAACTATTCATCATCTCCAAAATAATTTCAATGTTCATCAATTTTATCAGCTCTTAGCTTGGACTAATTTTGAATTACACTTTATTAAATATAGAACTAAATATTTATTTAGTTTAATTAATTATATATATCTTTTTATGGTTTTATATTTAATACCTAACAAAGGACTCTATGACTTTATGGACCTTCATGTGTCCACATATTTTTGGTATTTTATAACTATTTATAAAGTAGACTCAAAAATCGCTTAGGTGTAGTCACCGATAACTAGGGATGCTCCTCCCCTAAGTTGGATGGTTGCAATTTCTGATGTAGACGTCCTTGAGGCGAGCCAGCCAAGAGCGAACCCGGTGGTAGCCACTGATAGTCTCTCTCCTTGCTATTATGTTATTCCTGCATAAATACTCCACGAAAAAGGAAACCAAAACTCGAGGCTCAAATTTAATAATGTGTTAGCGGTCACCAAAGAGTAATTGATCACCTTTATGAGTTATCTTTAATGTTGTCTAATTTAAGCAGGACTTCACTTTTATCTTTTTTGAATTTTTTTTTATGATGTAAGAATCTAAACATGGATTCTATATTTTTATCATTTTTATTTTATGCCACCACAGTGGATATTCCTTCGGAAGATACCATAAGGTATCCACATGGGGCTTTGTGATGCTATGAATAATGTAGTAGGTATTTTTGTTATATTATATTTTAATATGTGAATAAAATTATGCTACTAAATAGATGACTAATGTATTGAATGAGATAACTACCATTCTAACCTTATGGCTAGGGTACAGAATTTAAAGTCTACCGACAGGACTTAGACAGAGGAGAGCACTTACTCAGTGGGTTCATCGTCTGAGGTAACCTCAGTCGATTCCCCCTCTCATGGTGATGTGTCGCGTGCCTCCTTCCATCTTGCTTCTGTCTCTTTTGCTTCTCTAGCTCCCGCTCTTCAGCTTCATTCTCCTTCTCCCACGCTTCTAATCGTGCTAGGATCTCCTCCTTTTCTTTCTTAGCGATCTGGTCCATCCTTTTAGCTTCTTCTGTCCAACTACTCCAGCGGGGTACTTGCTTGTTCTCTTCTTGCTCCGGGAAGCGATCTTCATATTTCAAAATCCTGCTAGGAAAGTCTTTCCATCCACAGTGAGGCTGGGCAGCCTGACGGTGGGCTTGGCGTCTTCTCCTATTGCGTTGCTTCCTGATCTGCTCATGGTTATTAAGTGTTTTAAATTGACAGCGTACCTTCCCAGTAGGTAAGTTGAAGTGGATGTGCCCAGACCCAATGTAGATGTTGGCGTTGGCCATGTAGAGGAATGGTCTTCCCAAAAAGATCAAGGAATCATCGTTTCCCTGCATGTCAAGGACTAGAAAATCTGTAGGTATATATTGTCCTTGAATTCTTACCATGACATCCTTGACTACTCCTTCAGAAAATCTTAGTGATTGATCCGCCATCTGCAACTGGATACATGTTGGGTATGAAGGTAAATCAAACAATTTATCATATGCCTGTTTTGACATTATGTTGCAGCCTGAACCAGTGTCGCAGATGATGTGAGGAAAAGTGGTATCTTTGATTGTGCATTTAATGATTGGGACACCTAGATTACCTCTCTTGATTGGAAATGGCTTGGGTAGCATGTGATCGTTTTCTGTGTTGAGAGTAGTGATTAGTTGAGTTGTCTCCTCAGGTGCATACTTGGTTCTCCTCCATCTTCTATTATTTCTATTATTCTTCTTCTTCGGCATTAGTTTCTGTTCTTGCTCTCCTTGTTGCTGGAATTGCTTCGGGGCTGCGGGAGCTTTGAGGACGCGGTTCTTGAATGTGAATCTTTCTTTCTTGTCCTTGATGGATAGGACAATCTTAGCGTACTCCGTATAGATGATGGCTTTTGTTGTGCACAAGAACGGTCTGTCCAAAATGATAGATGTCTTCTCATCTACTCCTGTCTCCATGACTTTGAAGTCAACTGGGATATATGATTGCCCCACTCTAATGACAACTTCTTCTAGTACCCCCTTAGGGTAGCAAATGGACTGATCTGCAAGCTGCAAACGCATATTTATGTACAACATGGAATCATTTAATATTTTCTCATAAATTACCTTGGGCATGATATTGACACTTGCGCCAAAATCGTAGATAGCCTCTGGAAAGCTGTGGCATCATATTGAGATAGGAATGACAGGTCTTCTAGGGTCTCTCATCTTCTCTAGTAGAGAGTGATCAATCCACTGTACATCTACAGGCTCAATATGATATTGGGTTGCATTGTGAATATCAATAAGGTTAGCAGTTTCTAAATCTTCTGGTTGGCCTGGAATCTTGCCTTTCTCTAATGGAGAAACAGCAGCAGCTAACTGTGCTAATTGTGATTCTAACATTTTATTGAAGTTATGCTGATTCTTTATGGCAGAAGCAAAAATATCCATTCTAGCATGTATGTTTTCTAAAGTTTTATCATTTGATGTTAGTTTCCTAGTCATTTGATCTAGTAGTTTGGAGTGACTAGTAACTAATTCTCTTAAAGATAGAAGGTTATAATTATTAAAGTTGTTACCTTGGTTGTTACCTTGGTAATTACCTTATCGAGGTTGTTGGTTTCACCCTTGATTTTGTTGAGGACGATAGTAGGTGTTGTTGTTGATGAAGTTCACATCCTCTTGCAGTGTAGGGCAGCTGACAGCTGAGTGCCCGTAGTCTCCACATTCTTCACATGTCATATGGGAATCATTAATGTGCATGACTTCCTTCTTCTCTATGTCGAGCTTCTTCATGATGAGGTCTAGCTTGGTAGAGACCATGTTAGCTTCCTTGAGATGATGGATTCCTTCTTCTTTCTTGCGAGGTTGAGTACGTTCTTATTGCATATTGAAAGGCCATCTTCTCGAGAAGTGCTTTAGCATCTGAGAGCTTAAGTGATAGGAAAGCTCTCCCAGCTGTAGCATCAATAGACACACGGGTGCTAGGGATAAGCCCATGATAAAAAGTCTGCATTAACAGCTACTTCTCTATCCCATGATAAGGACAGTCTTCAATATAATTCTAGAATCTTTCCTATACTTTAGTGAATGATTCATCATGTTGTTGTTGGAAACTTAAAATCTTCCCACACAGAGTATTGGTCTTGGCTGTAGGAAAGAATTTTGCTAGAAAAGCAGTTGAGTATAGGTCCCATGTAGTGTGTTTGTCTTTATTGATATAGAACCACTGCTTGGCTTTCTCCAATAATGAGAACAGAAAAAGACGGAGTAAGATAGCATATTTTGATACTCCTCTGATCGTGAAGGTGCTGCAGATCTCTAGAGAGTGTTGTAAGCATGCACTTGCATCTTCATGTCCTTTTCCACAGAATTGGCTGGCTTGAACCATGGTATGAGAGCAGGCTTGAGCTCAAATCCATTCTCTCTAGTGTTGACTGCTGGTTCAGTCTGGATGTTTGCTGTTGTTGGAGCAGAGAACTCTCGTAGTGACTTCTCAGCCATGTCTTCAAACACAGAAGCTAGATTTTCACCTAAATACTCTTTTGCTTGTTCTTCTACTTCTTCTTCTTCAAATTCTTCTTCCAGTGTTGGAGCTGGCTCCTCTGAAGAGCTAGCTTGAGCAGCAGAGGGTGTTCTTGATGGTGACTCGAATTTATCCCTTGCTTGTACAAATCTTCTCTTTCTAAGGAGTTTCTCTGGATCATCAGTAAAGTTCTTTGGAAGAGAAAAACCATTCATTCACCCTGTATAAGATAAGAAAATGATAACAACGAAGGGTGTACCTGATAGAGTTAGAGATCGATTGGTAATATAACTTTATCCATGTATATATATGTTATCAATATATCCTAAGTTTATTGTGCCCAAAAATGCTTGTTGGCATTTTTAATATCATTACTAAAAAGCAGAGATAAATCTTACCCCTAGCAACAACGCCAGAAATGGTCGGTATATAATTAACTTATCATTAGCAACTAGCCACTTCTTAATTACTAACATTCCTAAATATGAAGTAGGTTGTCATCCCAATTATATTGCTAGGAAATTATTATAGATTTACATGTACTAATGTGACTAGGCAGATTAATAAAGATATAAATATGCTATGAATGTAAACTAATGGGTTCTGCAAGCGGACAGATAATTATACCATTGTAGCATTTTACCTAGAAAAGTATCTAGGTTGTCAATTTATAATTATACCACTGGGAAAGTTATGTAATAAACTATAATCTATTATATTAATAAGAAACTATATAGAATGAATAAGTGATATTACCAAAGTCATATACTCTACTTATAACAGGCAGAGGTCATAAGATAAATATGGATAAATATGGGTGATAGCATAATCATCAAGTATCATAATTAAGGATAATCATCAGAGCATCTTACTAGTAATCATTTGGAATAAACTAGGGAGTTAGATCTAAGGTAAGTCTATAACTACATCAGTGAATAACTACATCAATGAATAACTCTAATTAGTGCAACTACATCTAGTAATCATCGCTAAGTCAACCCTAAATCATCATTGCATGTAAAGAGGCATCAACTAATGAGGGTATTAAGACCTAGGTTACCTCCTTCACGACCGTGCCCATGCTAGTCCTACATACGGGGGGTGGACTACAGACGAACTAACGTAGCTGTCACCTACGTAGACTACCATACGTCCCGGCATGTCAGGGTGCACTCGCAGATAAACAAGACATCTAGACACCACGTCTACATATCATCTATCATCTATCCATTGTACAATTGGATAAGCGCAATACGAGTAATTACATGAATTCAATAAGATCGAAGTAACTAAACTAGATATATAATCAAAGTAGATAATAACTATAGCAATTAAGAACATATGAATCTATTAAGAATAAAGTCTCCCTAATCTAAATAATGAATACAATAAAGTAATTAAGAACTAGATCTATTACCAAACTCTCGCGCTCCTGCATGGCGCCGTGGGCACCGAGATCTTGTTGACGGCCACTAAGTGCAAATTCTATACCGTCAACAATCGCTCTTGAAGAAGCGATAATAGACTGATAGGGGTTATATCGACAAATTCCACAAGTTTTGATGATTTGTGAAATTTTCGTGAGATTTGTCGAAAAAGGCTAAAAGAAAGATTTTAATGTAATTTTACCATGAAACTTAACCGCGACGCAACTACATCGCCAAAGGGTTCGGGAAGGATCCGAAGACACCCGAAGCGGCGGGGCCCGCATACCGCCACCGGGTGGGGCCGCCCCCCCACCATGGCGCCCGCCCCCCCGTGGCTAGGGTTTGGCTCCCCCCCTTCCGGAAGCTTCTCCTACCGTCTAGGGTTTTCATCTCCACCGTTGGTGAAGTCGGTTTGATCCTGCGGCGCGCGTGCACTCCACCGGGCTATAAAAGAAGGGGTGGACCCCCTCAACACACCAATTCATTCCTCCCGCTTCATTCATCAAGAGTAGTCGGGTTAGGGTTTCCAAAGATTAAAAGTAGAGCTCTAGTTTTCAAGTTTTTAGTATAGACGTCTAGCAAGATTCAAGTAGAGATCGGGCGCTCCGCTCGGGATTCCAGATCTGTCTTCTAGAATTTGGTAATTTTATCTTGTATTTTATTATGACTTTGTTCTACTTTAATATATTGCTACTTATTCAGTTCTTAGTTTATTCTAGTTGCATATTCGATATAGATGTGATTTATGATGATTATTGTTATATGATCGTAAAGCGCCTGATTTAATACTCGAGTGGGTCAGGTGGTGCGCATTATGTAGACGTGGTGTCTAGATATATTGTGTACCTATGGAGGCACCCTGATGTGCCGGGTTATGTGGTAGTCCGCGTAGGTGACAGCTGTGTTGGTTTCTCTGTAATCCACCCCCGTATGTAGGACTAGCCGAGCACGGTCGCGAAGGAGGTGATCTTTGTGTCTTAATATCCTTATTAGTTGATGCACTTTATGATATTTTTTGAATTTATTGCACTATAGATGAAAATATGTAGCATGCATACGCTGTAGATTTTATATTAGTAATTACATAGGTTTCCTTATTTCTAATTGAACCTCTAGATTGTTTTACTATATTAGTGAGTCTCTATATTCTATCTCTGGAATACCATTTATCTTAATCACTTATTTATCATTTATCGTTACTGTTGACTAGTTATTGCTAAGGCATTGGTGTAATAGGTTATGATATGGTTTATTCATTTATTATTCTTAGTCCTTATAAGTTTCCCACTCCTAATAAGTAGAATGTTGCTTTATCCCTTTGGCATAAAAATAAATCAATGATATTCGGAATACTTTCTCTGGGTGAAAAGGTACAACAGGAGAATTATCTGTGCGCTTGCGGATATATTCTAATTAGAGTCCTTGCGTGTACATTATTTTTATCCTTGGTTTTTGGCATCATATCGGGGATGACAACTTAACTTAAAGTGATGTTAAAAATACCAACAAACATTTCTGCCGGCGTTGTCGAGGATGGCAATTTTATTTATTAGGATAACTTATTAAGAATTATTGATTAGCCAGATTATATACACATTTTTCTAGAATTTCATATAAGTAAATCTTTCATAGAAAACAAAATATTAAAAATTATATCTAGATCCTAACCTTTTGCTTTAGCAGATTTACCCATATTTTATCTAGAAAATTTTATAGGGTAAGTGCAGGATTGGTTGTAAAATTTTTAACTCTTATCAGGAACAACCATAGGAAGAAGGGCCTTACATCATTTTGAGAAGCGATGGCTGAGAAGACTCTGCGTGAATTCTCTGCTCCAAGCACTGAGAATATTCGCGTGGGTCTAACTTTTGATCTTGGAGAATATGATTTTGAGATCAAGCTAAGCCTCATCAAAATGGTGCAAGTTATCATATTTAGTGGAAAGAAGGATGAAGATGTCATTGCTCATCTGTAGAATTTTCTAGAGATTGGCAACACCATTGACATTCAAGGCATTCCTCAAGATATCGTGCTACTTCGCTTGTTTTCTTTCTCATTAGAAGGAAGAGCGAAGCAGTGGTTTTATCAGAGTAAAGATCAAGTCAAGACATAGGGAGAATGTTCGAAAGCTTTTCTAGAGAAGTTTTTCTCAATAGGCCAAACGAATATCTTACGAGGAAAGATTTTAGAATTTCGTCAGCAGAAAGGTGAACCTATTCTAGAAGTTTGGGAGCGTTTTCAAGGATACATATCAGACTGTCCGCATCATGGAATGGAAAAATGGTTGCTCATGCAAACATTCTATCATGGACAACCCAAAGGTCATGTGAGCAATTGGACGCCACTGCTGAAGGATCATTTATGTCACTCACCCCTAGAAGAGCTGAAGCAATTATGGCAAAGATGGTGAAAAATCAAAATTGGACATTCAACACCTAGACATGCTATGAGAGTGAAGAAGCTCCCGAGGAGTTATGTGCACTATCAACCAAGATGGATGTATTATTAAACTGGCTAGAGCAGAGGGATAATTACGAAAGAGATCGTCAAGCTATTCAAGATGCATTCAACTCTCAAGATCAATATGAAGAGGATATTAGTGCAATCATCAAGAAGCAAGGATGGAGTCAACCTCAGGCGACAAGCCAAGGTAAGTATCAAGGCAATTATAATTCTTCAATTCAAAGACAACTACCCTTGAGAGAATTAATATTAGAACAAGCTAGAATCAATGAAAGTATTTATAAGAAGCTTGCTTTTAATGATAAAATGTTAGAGGGAATAAATTCAAAATTGAATAATTTCTCTCTAGCAGTTAAAGAGTAAATAATGTTTAATAAAAAGATAGAATCACAAATTACACATGTAGCTTCTACTCTATCTTCCACTAACCATGAACAGATTAAAGAAATATCTACTCGAGAAGGAAAGGTTATACGTGATTCACCTTACCCAAAAGGGGCACATAGACCTTCACATACAGTGCAGGCAGATAAGGAAGCTGAAAAGAATAATAAAAAAAGAAGTAGAAGCACCCCTACCAACAGATGATCCGCAAGAGCCCGAATTAACGCAAGACTTCCAAGATACTACTATCCTACCGTTCCTACGAAGGAGGAAAAGTATCACCACTGACGAGCGATTCAGTAAGTTTGTAGAGATTATACAGAAATTATATATCAATATTCCGTTGTTAGATGCTATGCAGGTACCTACATATGCAAAGTACCTTCGATCCATCCTCAACAACAAGGGACCACTCCCTCTACCGAAGTCATCAAGCTAACAGAGGCGTGTAGTGAGGCAATCCTATATTCTTCTCCCATCAAGAAAAAGGATCCAGGATGTCCCATTATTGATTGCTCTAAAGGCAACCAGATGTTCGAGAACATCTTGTGTGATCTTGGAGCAAGCGTCAGCGTCATGCCCAAGACGGTCTTCGATAAACTCAACTATTCCACGCTCACTCCAACAACAATGTGCTTATAACTAGCTGACCAATCAGTCCGCTACCCTGCAGGGATAGCAGAAAATATTCTGGTAAAAATCTGTGACTTTTTTGTTCCTGTAGATTTTGTGGTACTTGACATGCAGGAAGAAAGGAAGATACCTCTTATCCTCGGGCGACTATTCCTAAACACCGCAAATGTAACCATCAACGTTGGAGCTGGAGAAATTATATTCACCATCAATGGGCAAGAAGAGCGATTCGCATTCAGGCCAAGACCCGAGCAATGCAAGACTCTGAAGGATCAAGAAGAACAAGGTGCGTCTACATCTCCGACCATGGAGATCAACCATAAAGAATAAAACAATTAGAAAAGTCCAAGTCGGTGGACTTTAAAAACCTCGAACCTTCGCCGGAGGTAACTCGGTAGTTATCAAATTTAATTTCTCATATTAAATAGCATATTTATTTTTCTACCAATTGCATTATTAAAAAGAAATAAAAAATAAGCATGCCATATATAAAATCTAAGCCCAATGAAATTATGACTAACAGAGTGTAAAATCCCCGTCAGTGAAATTTACTGTGGCGGCAAAAAATTATAAAAATACTGTCATTAAAATTCTAATTTTTCATATATTCATAAAAGTAATTTAGTTTTTCATTCTTGTATCATTATACGGTATAAATACGGGAGACATATGGGGCCCACACACATCACCTCACATCACATCCCAACCACCAATTATTCACCACATCTAAAATTTCAATTATCACATGCATTCACATGCACTCACCTCCATCCATGTCTGCCACCGAAAGGAGCATCTAGGTACTAGGTAATTGATCACATACATGCCAAAGAGGACACCAGAGGAGAATGGACACCAGCAGGCAGCAGGTGGGGCCAGTCGGCCCCACCACCACGCTGGCCGGCGCTCTACTACCCCCTTTCTGCTCTCCACTTCTCTCACTCCCTCACTCATTCACTCAGAATCCAGAGAGCGTGTTTCCTCCTCTATTCTCAACTATGACATTTCATTCTTCCAAATCACTCATTAATTAGCAAGAAAAAGAGAAAAGAAAAGAGAGAGAAATCAATTTGCAAGATTATCACAAGGATTTCCCCTCTTCTCTCTCTCTTTGATTTGCTAATCCTAATCATTTTTTAGTTCTTCGTGTTCTTGTTGTTCTTGCCGTGTTCTTCGTGTTCTTCATTCTACAGGCAAGATGAATTAAAAAGTTGGAGGTGCATTCAGGAGCATCAAGAGGACACTTTCCTTCCGCAGCACCCGAAGCCATTCATCATCTCAAGTACCTTCGTTTGCTCGGAATGGACGTCGATCCTCCATCACCTCCTGAGTACCATGCTCCGTCATCCTCTTCCCAACAGGAAGAGAGGTATGAGTTAACGAACCTAAACCAAATTTCATTACCACTTCGGCCGCAAATAAAAATATTTAATGTGGTAAAAATAAAAGAGTTTACTTATACCCCGGTATTTGATAATGCTTTGCTCGTTGAAACCGAAATGGATTCCGAGTTTGAGCTTATCTTTAGAATGATTAGATGGGAAGGTGCATGAAAAATCACTGAGCAGGGTAGCAAGTTACTCACCATAGAATTTATTAGCTCTTTAGACTTTGATGATGATTATGTTTGATTTAGAATATTCAACAAACATTTTGTCCTCACATAAAAAACTTCAGTATGGCATTAGGATTTTCTGGACAGTGCGTAGTGAATATGGCCGATGTGAATATAGCCGATGTTCTTAATGACTTTAATAAAGATGATTTTTGGGAGAGCATCACTACTAAGAAACCTAAACACAAACAAAAATATACTACTGAGGAAGTCCACCATCCTACACTGAGGTTCATGCGCAAATGGCTAGCTTTTACTTTCTTTCCTAGAGAGGAATTAAACACCATTAGACAGGATGAGTTGCATTTATTATACATCATGATTAAAAAGAGAAAAGCATCTCCTGTGAAATTAATGTTGAGCTACTGGAAAACCATGCCTCCTATGAGAAAGGGTAGTATTTCATTCACATTGCCTCCCATGAGAAAGTGCAGTATGTCATTCACATATTGGATTACACGTTTGGCTACAAGATTAGATTTATTGTCCAATGCTACACTCACATTTATTACTGGTGCCCGAAGAGTTATTGGATATGACTTTTTCTTTCATGCTCACATGCTAAAACGCCAAGATAATAAAATAATTATAATTTATAAGAACTACCGCAATGAGTACGAGCTGCCAACACGAGATTGGGAATTTATTCTGTTGATAGTTATACTTTTCTAGAGACCACTGATATTGGCAGGTGTCCATCAGCACGCATCAGCAGAGTACCCAGGACTGTATACACTGGGATTGACACGGCACCATTGGGACCAGCTTATTTTCATTACACTAACTTTGATGATCCAGGTGCTTCACATGAGCCACATCAGCCGTGGTCCACCCACTCAGGTTGGGAGGAGCAACCCACTTATCAGCAGAAAGAGTCGTCTACATCTACCGGATGGGGAACATTCCCCACACAGGAGCCTAAAGATCATGGGCAAGATTTTCAGAAAGGTCGTGCATCATTCTCTATGCGTGGAAACACGGAGTACACCACTGGTGGACTGTACCCGTACCATGCATCACCAGCAAATGATTACATGCCGCCTCCTGAGCAACATTTTGGGACTACCGTTAATAATTATCCTGCTATGTCTATGCATTTCACTAACCTTCAGCAGGGGCAACAGGCGATAAGCGACACCTTTCACCGACACGAACAGTGGCAACACCAGGTGGACGACAGGATTCATCGGCCAGCACGCCCGGCGGCATCGGGCGGACTAGCGATTCGGCGGTTACAACATAGACAAAGATGAGACACGCATGGGGGGTGGAATACCTGATAGGCCAGTTTGGGTTTCCACCATCACCTCCACCACAGTATTAAGTACGCCAACATGCACCTTGGGGGAGAGCCCCGTGAGGTGAGCACCATCCACCTCTGTGCAAATTTTATTTTTTATTACTTCAGTATTTATTTTTAGTATTTATTTTCCAGTATTTAAATTTATCATTAAATTAGAATAGTTAGAATTTGTCTTTAAATTCTGAAGTTCTAAAAAAAATCTCTCTGCAATTATTTAGTATCTAAAATTAAAATCCTTCGTTGAATTATATGAAGCTTATCTACCCTGATAATTTATTCTGAAACCTAATATCTGTGGGTAGCATAAAACTTGAGATCCAGTCTAAGTAATTGGCGATACGATATAAAAAGGTTTGAGCTAGTATATATTTTATTCTGAGTGATAGCTAAGCTCCGGATATTTTGCAAGAATTAAATTAAGCAATCTGATAATTTATCTTACTACTATGATTTGAGTAGATTACTCTGTTATGCATTCATGATTGAATCCACATGCACAAAAAGTTTTTGCTCTCTAACAATTCTCTCTTAGAAGTCTAAAAGAGAGTGTGGGTTATAAAATTAAAAGATACCATATCAAAGAAGTATGAGCCCAAAAGATACCATATCAAAAGGATATGAGCCAAATCAAAAGAAAAAAGAGTAAAATAATGGATGCAAAGACACTACTTTGAGAGGGAAAAATAGGTACAAAAAGTATCCGTTGGGGAGATAGCCCACACTTCTTAAAAGGCAGGAAAGAGAGAATACTGCATAAGAGCTGGAAATAAAACTTTTAATCACCAAGCACATTCAGTCATGATGCATAGCTTAAGTAGTCCACTCCAATTTTATTTGTAAACTCTCATGGTTTTCAAGAAAATAATCCATACAAGTTCAATATAAAAAGAAAACCTCTGAGTAGTGCTTGCGCAAAGAATGAAATATATGCAAGTGCTTGCTTGATTATTCTATCTTTCAATCACCCAAAATTTAATTAAAAGTTTGATGAGCCCCACAGTTGAAAGGAATAAGGATAAGTTTGAAAGATAGATTAATGGATTATAATCTGGAGAAGAATTTTGAATTCAATGCTCAAGTATTTAATTAAAAACATGAGATACCCTAGAAGTTTTATTTCAAGTCGACTTTGCTAAGGGACTAGCAAAGACTTAGCTTGGAGGTAATTATTGACGGCCACTAAGTGCAAATTTTATACCGTCAACAATCGCTCTTGAAGAAGCAATAATAGACTGATAGGGGTTATATCTGACAAATTTCACGAGTTTTGGTGATTTGTGAAATTTCCAGGGGATTTTCTAGAAAAGGCTAAAAGAAGGATTTTAATGCAATTTTATCACGAAACATAACCGCGACGCAACTACATCGCCAAAGGGTTCGTGAAGGATCCGAAGACACCCAAAGCAAATGGGGCCCACAGCCGCCACCACCAGGTGGGGCCGGCCGCCCCACCATGGCACCGCCCGGCCCCCTGTGACTAGGGTTTGGCTCCCCCCTCGGAAGCTTCTCCTACCGTCTAGGGTTTTCATCTCCACCGTTGGTGAAGTCGGTTTGATCCTGCGGCGCGCGTGCACTCCACCGGGCTATAAAAGGAGGGGTAGACCCCCCCTCAACACACCAATTCATTCCTCCCGCTTTATTCGTCAAGAGTAGTCAGAAGTTAGGGTTTCCAGAGATTAGAAGTAGAGCTCTAGTTCTTCAAGTTCTTAGTATAGGCGTCTAGCAAGATTCAAGTAGAGATCAAAGCGCTCCGCTCGATTCCGTGATCTGTCTTCTAGAATTTGGTAATTTTATCTTGTATTTCATTATGACTTTACTCTACTTTAATATATTGCTGCTTATTCAGTTCTTAGTTTATTCTAGTTGCATATTCGATATAGATATGATTTATGATGATTATTGTTATATGATCGTAAAGTGCCTGATTCATTACTCGAGTGGGTCAGGTGGTGCGCATTATGTAGACGTGGTGTCTAGATATATTGTGTACCTACGGAGGCACCCTGATGTGCCGGGTCGTGTGGTAGTCCGCGCAGGTGACAGCTGCGTTGGTTCCTCTGTAGTCCATCCCCTGTACGTAGGACTAGCCGAGCACGGTCATGAAAGAGGTGATCTTTGTGTCTTAATATCCTCATTAGTTGATGCTCCTTATGATGTCTTCTAAATTTATTGCACTATAGATAAAAATGTGTAGCATGCGTAGGCTGTAGACTTTATATTAATAATTACATAGGTTTCCTTATTTCTAATTGAACCTCTAGATCGTTTTACTATATTAGTGAGTCTCTATATTCTATCTCTAGAATACCATTTATCTTAATCACTTATTTATCATTTATTGTTACTATTGACTAATTATTGCTAAGGCATTGGTGTAATAGGTTATGATAGGGTTTATTTATTTATTATTCTTAGTCCTTATAAGTTCCCCACTCCTAATAAGTAGAATGCTGCTTTATCCTTTTGGTATAAAAAATAAATCAACGATACTCGAATACTTCCTCCGGGGTGAAATGCTACAACGGAAGAATTATCTCGTAAACTTGCGGATATATTCTAATTAGAGTCATTGCGTGTAGATTATTTTTATCCTTGGTTTTTGGCATCATGTTAGGGATGACAACTTAACTTGAAGTGATGTTAAAAATACCAACAGATCCCGATGAAGAACTAGATCTCCTCTACTTCTAATCTAGCTAGCTAATCCTATGAACTAGAAGGCTCTTGATGAATTTAAAGGCTTTTTGATGCTTGATGGCATTAGGCCTTGATGAATAATGAATTGACTCTCTCTAGAGGGTCTACCCATGTATTTATAGTCCGTGGGATACGCGTGCGCCGCAGGACCAAACCGGCGCAACAAAGGACCGAGATGCATCAGGAGAGGCGGTGGAGGAACATTCCAGAAGGGGGGAGCAAACCCTAGAGGGGGCGCAGCCTGGCTCCCTGGTGGGACCAGCCGGCCCCACCTGGCGGCCGCTGGCCCTCCTGCTCCTTCCGGTGTCTTCTGGAGTCTTCCTGAGTCTTCCCGTGATGTCCTTCGTGGCAGATAAGTTTCATGGTTATTTTACACTAGAATCCTCTTTTTCAGCTTTTCTGAAAATCACCCTGGAAAATATAGAATATACAAAACTCGTGGAAATTGTCAGTTAAAACCCTAGACTAGTGTGTTTTCATGTTTTCCTTCGGGTATAAAGTCCTAGTAAAAGTTGACGTTAACGACCGTCAACAGCGGCCATGCAAGAGATGCTCGGTTTATCCTGATTCGAGCCCTCGTTCATCGGGTAAAAGCTCTACCCTAGTCAGCCTTGGCCTTTTGCATTAGATTGATTATATGATTGTGTGTGTTACAAAAGGGTGCCCTTGGTCTCCTTTTATGAGAGAGGTCTCAAGGGCTCAGTCTAATCCTAGTTGGACCAGTAAACAGAGTTCTGCCTATATTGCAGAAGTTACTTTCTAAAAACTTAACTAGGATAAGCCGTCTTCTACTTGGAGTCGGCTTCTTTGTTTTAGATCTTCTATTCCTTGTCACGGGGCCTGGCTAGTGGGCCTGCTTGTTGAGGTTGTGCTGACAGGGGACCCTCTTGGTCCCACATCGACAAGCCCCCGAGCATTTCAAGGCTAAACTCAGGAGTAGGCTTGTTCTTGAGTGAAGTATTGAAGTGGTCTCATGGTAGCCTTCTAGACAGTTCTTCCTGATGTGCGTCGTAGGTGCACTCATTGAGTGTAGCCTCCGATCCTCTTGCTTTTCTAGGACCAAAAAGCTGGAGAATCTAGATATTTATTTGCGACAAGCCCCTGAGCATTTCGTGGCTGAACTCGAGAGTTGACCCTCTGAGTGAAGACTGGGAGTAGTCTTCTGGTAGCCTTTTGGAGAATACTTTCCGATGTGCGCCGAAGGTGCACTCAATGAGTGTAGCCCCCGAGCCTCTCGCTTTTCTGGGACAAAAAAGCTGGAGATGTCTAGAAATTTAGAAAAAAGTTGAGGGTTTATACTTTGTAGCCCCCGAGCCTTTGTCTGAGTTCTTTTTGTACTCGGTCAAAGGGTTAAACACTTTTGTCTGGTTGCCTTACTTTCTTGTCAGTCCGTTGGTTGGTAGTTGAGCTTTGGATTCCTATCGTCACGTGTGGTAGTTACTGTGATGGAATATTCCCGAGATATGCCTTCTACTGTGTCCCTTGTGAACTGTTTTAAGTCTTGTCAACCTTATTTTGTTTTGGTGGGCTGAGTCCATGTATGCCGATCTTGGCCTATAAATAGGCTTGCTTCTTTGTTGTTCTAAGTATTCCAGTTGTAAGTATTCCAGTTGTGCTTTCTTGTTCTTGGTGAAGATGATTGTTTGTGAGATCGATCAGCCTCTGGGCTTCTTGTCCTTCCTTCCTGTGTGGTTTATAGTGGGTAAAAGAATTCTTGAGAAAGGGATTATAGGCAAACTAATCCCTCAGTAGCATCGTGGTTGAAAGCTCGTTCTGGTAGGTGTAGAAGAAGTCTTACGTGCATGTTCCCTGTTGATGATGGATATCACTATTTTTGGGGTCAGTGACATTTGAACCATGGGAATTAATTTGGAATACCTGAGCACCAAAGAAATGCCTTTTTCCCCCTATGGTTCGTAGAGGTTTACCTCATCTAGTGCAATGTCGTTGTCTCTTTGTGTGTTCTCAAGAACAAGGGTTCGTAGACCTTTTTTTTGGATGTTCATAAATTCTCTTTGTCTCTTCATGTGTTCTTAAGAATAATGTGGTCACTATTCCTTTGCCACCAGTCTACCACCGGGCGTCTCTCCATTCCTTGAGAACAAGGCTCAACTGGTGAATGAGTTCCCCAAGGAAGTGAAGCAAAGTATTCGTTGATTAATTTAGGGGCTTGGATGTTGTGGAAGCATCGTAATGACTATATTCAATGGAGCTAATAATCCCAAGCATCTAACTTGTGATTAAAAACTTCCTTGAGGAAGCTCATCTTTGGTCCCTTGCTGGCACTAAGGATTTAGTGCATTTCGAAGTGGTCGCTAGGTAGATGGCTTGATTCGGTGTAGTTTTGCTGTTATGGGCGCATCTGTAACTGTTTCTTTTTGGGTAAGGGTGTGCTAGGTGGCGTTGGTGTTTCTATTTTGTATTGTATTCCCCTTTATCTTCTTAATAAAGCAATGATATGCAACTCTCCTATGTTTTAGAGAAAAAGTATACATTAATGTCAAATTAGGGTTATTGATGTATAGAATGTGGGACTCGCTCTGAGTTGGTTTTATATAGTTTCAACTCTGATGATTTTCTGTGAATTGCTTATGAACCTTGGGTGATAGATACAGTCATATAGCCTGCACTTTAACTGCTGCTATTGAAATATAACAGTCCTCTGCAAATACAGAACAATCCACTGCATTGCACCACTTCTTCCTTTATGGCCAACTAAAAATATATAACAATCCAGTTTACAAAACCATCAACATTGTGACCAATAAGATATCTAAACTGTTAAAAGGGTTATTTCTCTTCTTCAATTTGGGGAGCCACGACCACCAACCAGCTAGGCCACGTAGCAAATTCATTTTAGTCCGTTTGATCATCAATTTAACGTCTAGATCTATGATTACCTCCTGCTCATCACTTTTTAATAAAAGAAAAAAATACGGCCCCTCCTCCCCACCTCATCATCGTAAAAAAAAAGAAAAAAGAAAATAGGGTGACTCTACATCTGTTGACAGATTTGACGACAACAAATCTGTCAAATTTTTGACGAATTATAAGATGACTTAGAAAACTGGATGCACCTTCTTCCAACATTAGCTTGGAAAAATATGGTAACAAGTAAATAGGAAAAATTACATTTGAACCAGATTTTGGATGAATCACATCCAGATGATCAATTTAGATTCACTTTACTGAAAATGCGGATAAAGATTGGAAGTCCAAATAGAAAGCACATAGTGCTAAACTTAAATGAACCATTAAATGCAGAGTCCTAGGACTTCTTTGAAGAAATAAGCAAAAGCATAGCTTTTCCTCTACTTATCGGACCAAGCATCAAGAAATCAACAACAAAATCAAAGGATGTCCCACAAGAGAAAAAATATCATAAGGTAGCATGAAAAACTAGTTAAACATAAACACAAAAAGCCTAAAACAAACATCCAATATCAGACATGCTACAAATTTAAAAACACACACACACATACACGCACACACAAACACACACAAGCACACACACACACACACAAAGCAAGGCCAAAAAAGATAAACACACACAAAACACCCAAACTGACACTCACACACAAAAGAACCAAAAAACTAAGCTAAAACTGCAAAACAGCAAACACACACAAATACAAAAACACCCACCCACACAACACACATAAACAACCACACACAAGCACACAAAAAACAACCACACACAAAGCAAACGAGAGAGAGAGAGAGAGAGAGAGAGAGAGTTAAGGTAGCTCAACCAGGAATAAAGAAACAATAGCTGCAACTCTATCAACTCAATTAGCAGCAAAAACAAAAGGAAAAAAAGCAATATCGGCACAATCAGCAGCAGCATTAACAACAAAAGTTAGCAAACAACTCTAAAAATAACATCTAAAACTTCTAATAAGAAAACAATACATCTACAACTTAAAAAGTCAAAAAAATATGTAAAAACACTAAACAGCAGCTTAATCATCAGCATCAGGTAAGAGAGACACCCCACAGAAAAAGCCACCAAAAACAAAAACATACCCACACACAGAAAAAGCAAAAACATACCCATATGGAGAGACACACACAAAGAAAAACACACACAACCCCCAACCACCACCCACACACCCACCCACCCAATCAGCTCAATCAGTAGCAGCAGCAACAAAAACTTAATAATTAGAAAAAAAATAACACCACAGCTCCAAAACAGCAACTTCACTAAGATTGCAGCTACCAAAACACTCAGCTCAATATACCTTCTATTGCTCCCTCAAAAATCAAATAATAAACACATCTACAATAGCAAAATGACAAATGTTAGAAAGAAGAAATGAAATGTAAGCTGCGACTACAACGAATAAAATTCTAAGGTAGCCAAAGTTACCTCAGCTTTTGTACAAAGGGCAATTCCTGGCCACTGAGTAGAGTCAAGGGTCTCACTGAAAGCGAATAAAATTAGTCAAAAGGAAGAACTTCCATGCTGAAAGCATAGAACTCGAACTAAACATCTTCATTGTCACTGAAAATCATTTAACTGAAGGCACAATGTGGGTAGCCTCGTCGTGAAGATATGAGAAAGGATATTTCAACATCTTTGCTTCTTCAGCCATATGTTTTGAGCCATCCTGCAGTAATCAAAAAGTCAATTTTTGGTTCAACCAGAAAACCTAAACAAAACATATGTCCTGACACAGGAGAATGAGAACCGAGAAAGAAAAATTAAGTCATCGCCTATTAACAAAATTTTATGGAATGAGAGAAAATGGATTTTTAAAAAAACAATCCGAAAGAGGACTCAACAAGTAACTTGTTTGTAAGGTAGCCCCTGCTGCCACTAAGAAAAAAGTTATTGTGTAATATATGCTGATTTAATTTCAAAAATTTGAGTACTGATAAATGCAAAGAGCACATAGAAAGAGCACTTTACAGTGCGTAGTTTTGTTTCAGAGTAGTCATAGTCGAAGTCTTCTATTCTAGATCTTAAAAATTGAAAAGCAAGCTACAATAACTTTTTTGGGATCCTTATGTTGAGTCCAAAAGAAACTCCTTGTGTTATTTCAGGAAAAGCATAAACAAGAAGGCAATCATCTATTGCAACTTCTGACCAGGGGATGCGTTTTAACTGAGTTAGACGTTATGGCAACAGCACCAAGGCCTTTCTGCAATGTATCTAGAAGTCATATCACAACTGTAAGCAGAAGAGGAAGCACTGCCAGCTCTTCCAAGTTGTTACCTCCACGTACAAAGAGGTGAGCTTGGCAATGTCCTTTCTTAGGTGTTTTCACAAATGGACAGTGATCATATTGCATATGAATATAACCTGAAAAGGAAACAATTCAGACAGGGTTCAGAATATAACCTGTAAGGGCTGACAATATCTATAGGTTCGGGAGATAAACAAATATGTTTATTCAGTCAAGTTACAAGCAGTAATCAGACATAGCTGCACAGGAAATGTGTTGTATGTATTAAACTAGAGGACGTATAATACTGAAAAAAAATCACTCACAAGCAGAGTAGAGTTGCCTCTCGAAGTTATCCAACATCCAGAGTTTCACAGTCAATGGCTCAAGCAGCTGAACGCACACCATAAAGACAAGCACACACCACACCAACATTGGGCTCGAACCAAATCTAGATAAGGACTTCAGCAAGCAGTCTGAGGCAAACTGACAGACCTCAAACTTCAGAGCGCGGAAGCCATGGTGACGCCGGTGGACTCCATCATGGCCATGCGCACCTGGAGCCGCCGCCTTCCTGTGGCGACAATAACACAACCTGACAGCGTATCGAGACAACACCATCGCAACACATCGGGCAGCACGAAGAAGGCATCTGACCGCGCCGCCCTCGCCTTGGCCTGGAACAACACGACGTCTACGAGGATGCGCAGCTTGACATCCGGCGCATGCGATTGCAGCGCCGCCCGGAGCTCGTATCTCGCGGAAGAGCGGTGGCGTGCAAGCTAAGCGGCGGCAAAGAAACCGACGAAGCAGAGAGGATTGGGGAATTGGGGGATACGGGTTCAATACAGGCTTGCGGGTTCAAAGGCGCATCTCTCAGCGTGGCTTCAAAACCCAAATACACGCACACATCCCAAAACAGATCAACGGTCTAGATTTTGACAGATAATAAGCCACAAAATCTGTTGACAGAAATATAGCAAAATTCAAAAGAAAAACATCCTCCGCCTCATCTCGCTCTCTCCGTCCTGTCCCTCCCACGGCGATGGCGGCGGCGGCGCTCCCCGCGGCTCCCTCCCTCTCATCGCGGTGGGCTGGCTATCCTCTCCTCTCCCTCTCCCTCTCCCTCTCCCTCTCTCCCTCCTGACGTGGGCTGGGCGACGGCGGCGGCCCTTTCATCCTCCTCCTCAACCTCTACGTCGCACGGGCGGTGTTACGGCGACTCCCGCGGCGGGGTCTCTGCATCGGCCTTTGCCGGTTGCCGTCCCGGCCACGGCGCTGCGGCAGTGGTCACTGCCGGTTGTAGCCGGTGTGGCCGCCTCCTCTTCCCGGCGCTCCTCGTCGCCCCGCCGCCTCATCTCCCCAGTCTGTCCTCGGTGTGCCGGCCGGGCCGGCCGGCTGGGCCTTCCAACGGCCGCCTCCTCGTGATGCGCGCTCTCTCTCACAGCGCCGCCCCTCTCCATCACCAGCGCTGGTGCTCGGCTAGCTCCAGCGCCGCTGCTCGGCCTTGTCCACGGTGCTGACCTCCTCAATTCGTGATTTATTTTTTGCTCAGTTTTTGTTGTATTTTTTACCGCATTCCTTGCTTGCCTCTGGTAGGGTTAGGGTTTTTGACCAATATTGGGGAGAGGATTTGATGACACTGTTTTGTCATCAGCAGGTATTATTTGTATGCCCAATGTTTGATGGGAACACTTATTTGTTACTGAATTGGAAGGCATGCTGATGTTTCTTGTTAACCCTGTAGGCACCTCTCCTACATGTACTGCCCCTTGGATGTAAAACAGTTCCTGTAGTGATGTGATTGCTGCAGCTAGACCAAGAACGATGCTAGACCAAGAACGATGCTAACCAGGTAGCACAAACCATGTATGCAGCAACACTACCATGGCTTCAAGCAGGTGCCTACCTTTTTTTGTTCTTTTTCTTTAGAATTTTGTGGATACAAAACTATGACCGTTTTTTCAGATGTGTGTTTCATGTTATGCTAAAAACTTAGCTCTAATTATCAAGAACTGTTTCATTATGGCATGGGCGTATGTGAGATAATTGATGCTCCCATATTTTTTTACTCCTATCTAGAAGTTGGAGGTTGCTTCGATTAATTAATATTGTTTCAAATCTCACTTTTCTTGTATTGTGATAAAACTTTTTCCACTTACTGAATGATAGGCTTAAAATCATGTATGCATACACATGCTCACTTGGCCCCAAGGAGTTGTTTCCATAATACAGTGCTCCCTTTTACATGTATAATTTATCTAGCATGAATGATAGAACAAACTTCATACTTATCTTCAATATACAATGAACATTATTAGCAAATAGAACATTTGAATCAGTACTAATTTCCAGTGATGGTTGTTTCCCAACGCACTGATAATGCATGGCAGTTCTTATGTACTATGGCGACTAACTGTGTTGTAAGCTTAGTACATGTGTTTCTATCTCCCCATATAGTAGTATTTTTATTTTGGACCGAGGTACTATTATTATATATAACCTAGACACACTATTTCAATGGAGCCCTTAGGCGAATGATCATTATCATTATGCTTCCTTCTATTTTTAAATAAGCACTCCATCATTTGGTTTTACGTGTAAATATTCTCCTTCCAAAGCTTACTGATCCATTCTTCTATTCTGTATGAGCAATTTTGTGAGCTACAAAATTGTTCCGACGTATTGACATTCAGTACATGTTCTATTGTTATGAGCCAGAGTGATGGGAACTGAAGCAACCTTGGCCCTTCATGCTTTGGTTCTGTTTGGTATGTGTATATTTTTACAGTACAGTTATATTATATCCGTTGAAAGGTTATTGACTCAAGTGATTTACTAAACCAGATTCCCTTTTAATTAAAGGCCTTTGGTGCCTCTAATTGTTAATGTCCAGCTGAACGGAACAGTGTCAAGCTTGTGGAAAATGCTCCCACACCTGATGGTAGTTGCATGCTTGGTGCCTTTAATTATGGTAATTGTTTTGGGTTTATGCTAAATTGTTGTGTCTCTTCTTTAGAAGTGAATTAATTTTTTAGACAATTTTATCATCATCAGCATACCTGATTTTCATACCACTCAGTTCATTCTACCTAAGGAGTCAGTTTCATTGAATTTTTTTTTTCCCTATGCAGACTATGCTCACCAATCAAAGATGATTCAGTTTGGACATTTTCTGATTATATCGTCAGGCCATGCATCGTTACCTATGTGATTTCCTCCTAGATGAAATGGCCTGAAATGAGTGTGGCATCTACATTGCACATAAATAAAATATGAAATGAATACCAACCCCACCCCCCACCCAAAAAAAAAAAAAAAAAAAAAAAAAAAATAGATGGCCCCACTACAATGTTGTTGGGTGCATATGGTGGATGGAGAGAATTAGATTTTCATTTACTATATTGTTTATTTTCCCTTGTGTTATGCATCATATTTTGCATGGCTAAAAGGAGCTGCTTATCATTTAGCGTTTCATCCTCATATAATCAAATTTGGATAGATCTTTGCTTGCTTAGGCACTCTGTTTATGCCTATTCTCAGGATTTTAGATATGCCTATTCATGCATCTTTTTTCACTCTCTTTGCATTGCCCCCTCTTCTTTTGCATACTAATTATCCCTCCCTTTCTCTCTTTACTTCGCAGAAGGTGTGGTGCGCACATGAGGAAATGAACTCCCTCCTTATCTCGAGATTAGCCTGCTCTTTCTGCATGGTGGTGTTGGAGTTCACAGCCTCAGTATATTGGTACACCTTTTGTTCTAAATATCATTACATGCCACTTCGCTTCGCTGTTTTGTTTGAGCAGAAGAAAACATGTTGCATTACAGCATTAGATATGATTTGGCATATAAATTTTTAAAACTTCCCTCATAACCTTCATTTGTGCGACTTCAAATCATGCCTTTATATCCAATTAGAACAACTTCATTTGCTTCTACAGGAATGCTTAGAAGCTATGATCATCTCCCGTTTATTGGAGGTGGATGCACAACAATTTAGCATAATATACAACTGTTAAGGATAGGGTGGAAGCAACTTACTTCTCTAGCGAGGATCCTGATAGTGGACCAATATCATTTATTTCATGGTTTGTACAAACTGTTTACATGGATTTCTTCAGCCTATTTTTACCTGTTCAGACAGAGCACAGTGGCTAAATAGTTTGTATGTATCATATAGATCTATGAGAGCTTATGGATATGCATTTTTTAGCGATTTCTACGAGCTGTATCTGGGTTCTCTTTTTTGTTACAGCGGCTTAAAAGGCTACAGATAATTAATACATGTTGGGGGCTCATGTCATTGTCATTACTTTTGTCAAGGAATAGCTCCCTGGGAGCACATCCTGTGTGTTGTGCCTGTAAAATCACAATCCCGTTGTGCCAAATTAGTAGGCTGAGTGATTTGAAAAACCTATCAAATGCTATGTCCTACTGATTTTTTAGAGTAGTATTGTTATCTTTTTTCCCCAACTAGCTCTTAGATTTTGAATGTCAGGTGAATGCACATTATCCCTTCAAGTTAGAACAATACAGCTAAACTGCTACCAGATGCTCTAATGATCTTCCTCCATTTTATCTTACCTTTACTATGACTTACATTACCTCAGTCTGGAACTCTGAATAGATCTTAGACTTGAGGTTCTATTGCTTGGTACATCCCAAACTGTTCATGAATTAGCAATACAGGTGTTTTGAATATTGTTTTGTGTTTGTCATGCAGATTTGCGCAGCTGCAGTTACTGGATGAAATGTGTCATCAGATAGATTCCATCCAAGTCTAACTGATTCAGCAACTGGGTGTCATAAAGAAGCAAGAAGTTTTAAAGAATGTTCATCTACGAGCACAACACATGAGCGTAACATCCAGACCAATCACAGAATTTTCAGCAGCAAATCTTTACCCTGTCCAATATGTAAAATATGCATCAGGATATATATCTGTCCATTATTAACTGACATGCGCTTTGTATAATATGTATCAACTTACCATATGTGACATGTTTAATCAACCGATGTTTGCTTTGTATAATATGTATCGCAAACTTACCATATATGTAATATGTACTAACGATAATTAAGGGTTTAGGGTTTAATATATCTGTGTACATAAATCGATCCTCTATCTGTGTATAGAGGACCATGATTGCAGCTATTTGATATTTTGCCTCTACTTTTGCCTATTAATTCAGTAGTAGGCGCGCAATGTCGCGCCCATTGCACTAGTTATATTATACATAGAAAACAAGCAAATACAAAAAAAATCTCTCACGCACTTGCCAAAAAAAAAAAAAAACTATTAAGCCGTGGTCTACTGGTCTGTCAGTCTTAACAATCTCTAGTGGCCACCATCTTACTGCAAATTGTCCACAACATGTGGCCTTTGTTTTTTGCGAATTAGTAGAACACATTCAAACACAAAGGATGGCACCTGCTGATGGATGTGAGCTTGTTGTCATAGCAGATTGATCCTGCACATGATCATCCAGCTGCTACTGCTAGTATGCCAACATGCATGGCACCTTGCATGCTGTATCGTGTGCTGAAGGTTAGGGATTAGCCTCTGTAGTGGCTGTGGAAGACTTCTGTTTTTTACCCTTATGTCTTGTATATAATCTTAGTATGTACTCAATCCATTTCAAATTATAAGATGTTTCACTGTGCAAATAGATTACTATATACTATGTCTAGATGCATGCTAAAAATGTATTTAGAAAAGTCAAGATATCTTATAATTTGGAACACACATTCAAACACAAAGGATGGCACCTGCTGATGGATGTGAGCTTGTTGTCATAGCAGATTGATCCTGCACATGATCATCCAGCTGCTACTGCTAGTATGCCAACATGCATGGCACCTTGCATGCTGTATCGTGTGCTGAAGGTTGGGATTAGCCTCTGTAGTGGCTGTGGAAGACTTCTGTTTTTTCCCCTTATGTCTTGTATATAATCTTAGTATGTACTCAATCCATTTCAAATTATAAGATGTTTCACTGTGCAAATAGATTATATACTATGTCTAGATGCATGCTAAAAATGTATTTAGAAAAGTCAAGATATCTTATAATTTGGAACGGAAGAAGTGCATATACTATGTTGTTACTAAAAGAAAAAAAAAAAGAATGGATACTGAATCATTGCAATTCTCTGCTAAGATATATCAATAGCCATTGCAATTCTTCTTCCTTATGGACAACTAAAAATACAGAACAATCCAACTTACAAAACCATCAACATTGTGATCAATAAGTCACCTGAACTGTTGAAAAGGGACACTATTTACATAGCAAACAAATAAAAAAAGTCTAATGGCTTACATAGAATGGAAACCATCATTGCCCAGACAACTAAGAAAGGGCATTGATATTAATCGGGCACTCACTAGCTGAGTGCCCTTCCCTTATTAATGCAGGCAGGACATTACACCTTTCCGGCTGGTGCCTTTCCTGCAACTGCATCTTTAGCATCAAGGGGGGCCATAGCATATTTTTCAATGCACACACCCTTCAAATATGGCATCACATACAGCATCATTCCAAAGTATGGTGTCACAAAAGCAGTTAAACCCAGGGCCATCCATTTATTGTTGGAATACATTAGGGCAACATACACAAAAGGAATGTACCCCGCACATATCACCAAAAAGAGAGCATTCTGCAAAACAATAACAGGGGCAGCAATATTAGATAAAAATGGACAGACAAATGAGACAGAAAACATTTTAATAGAAATGGTATTAGCCAAATATGGCCACATCATGCCTCTAGCAAGTCATAGATTCAAGTTCAAACCTCCTCTGTTCTTCCTTGTACAGGTAGAAGGCAGCAGGTAAAAGCAGGTGTTAACAGATGGAGAGAGAGAGACACGATGAGAAGGATAAAGACAAGGGCATTGTTGACTAAATTTATACATAATTACATATGCGAAACAAGGACAATACTAATTGACCAATTAATAAATGGAAAAAAAATCCATTTTCCATACACAAACAATTCACTTTATTCATTCAACCATCTCCCAGCGATTACTGTCTCTACTGTTGGACCACTTATAATAATGGCAGCACAAGGCTAGAGGCCTTGGTGATCGGCTGATCGCACAGCAACGGCCTTAGGTGTCAAGGCAACATGAGTTAAGATAAGTGCATTTTCATCATTGAGGGCCATTGAGGGCTTGGGCCTAAAGAAAAACAGTGATGGCATGTCAATCCTTCTATATAAGCAAAATGTTTTTTTTGGCCAAACATCCAACTAGGGCTGCAAGGGGGATAGGTTGAACTGATAGCAAACACGACCCGACCCTAAGAATTTGCAACATGTCAGGAGCGCATCAGTCCTAAACCAAAAATGGTTAGTCTAGGGTCATGACTCCATCAACCCAGGGTCAAACCGGCCCCATCCCTTTGCTATCTACAGATCCCCATCACCCCCTCTGCCTCCATCTCTCCATTAACAGCTAAATCTAGAATGCCTCCCCCCAGCCTCCGCCTCCGTGATTGTTGCCTGCCGCAATCCCAATCCCTCATGTCTGCCTCATGGTCACCGGTAGGCGGAGACTAATCAGCTTTCCACTTCTCCCCAGCCGCATCACAGCATCCGATTCCTATTGTCCTGGTGCCACCCTGTGGGTCATGAAATCAAGCCAGAGGCAACTCACCCCTGTGTGGAGGAAGGGAAGGGATGTAGAGGGGCCTGAATCACCAAAGAGCAGCTAAAAGCTTCCGAGCAGATACATGAATCTATCTTTTATGTGTATCACCTGTCAAACCTTGTATCTCCGCAGGCTGAACTACATCTCTCTTTCATATATTACAGCTTGCTTAATAAATTTCAGCTTATCACAAATAAAGATGTCCTGATTTTAGAAAACGCTAATTGTACTTTCACAATCACTCTTGAGTGCACATGCTAGAAATTCGCAGCCTGATTCTGAAGTTTGCAAATCGTGAACCCAATGTTTTTTAGGGTATATCAAGGCGAGGTGAGTGACCCCTTCCAGACGCCTATGCAAATTAGACGCTCGCCTAGGCAACACCATATAATAGACATATTAATATATAAGTTAACTATAAATATTCAGAAGCAAATCAAACATTAATATTGTCAATTCTTAGCAATAATAAGTGGTGCTGCTAGACTACTAGTAGTGCACAACATCAACACATGGAAAAGAAGCAGCAGTCCACTCCACTCTGCATCTATATATATCTATGAACCAGAGCAGCAGAACGCAGGGTAAAAACAGAGGAACAAGACAGGAAAAGGGAGAGAAGAGACAGACGAGAAAAAGGAGAGAAGAGACGTACAGGAAGCAAGTGGGATCTGGGCACCGCGAAGAGCAGGGGGACCAGACCAACGAGTCTCCCCCGACCCCCCTTTTGCTCTTCCCTCACCTCACCGAGAGAAACAGAGAAGAGGATGTATGATCTTACAAAGCTATGCTTGATGAGTGCAGCCAAACGAGGCTTGTGGATGACCTCCGGCTCCTCCGCTGTGGCCTTCTTCTCCCTGAAAGGCCCTGCCATCGCCGCCCCCGCCGGAGATGTGTGCGCTAGGGTTAGCGTTGGAGTTGGAATTGCGTGTGGTTGGCTGCTACTTGGCTGTGCTGGACGCAGGTGGATGCTCTTGAGTGAAGGCGGACAGGGCTGGGCTCGCACGGCAGCTGGGCTCCACAGGCAGGGCTGGGCTGGGCTAAGCTTCCCGTTGTAGGCCGTTGTATTCCTGTGAATTGAAGAATCTCCGCTCGGTTTCTCTCGTAAAATAATGGCTTTCAAACAAAATTTGGTTTTCTATAGCCTTCTATCAGTTTTAAGGTCTTAACCGTAAGTCTATAGTAAAAAGACTGTTTTACTCCTGTCAAAAATAAAAATAATTGTAGAGTTCTATTTATTTATTTATTGTATTTTTAGGACAATATGAAGCAAATAATTTCACATATCACTATATTATCTTTATCTTTATTTTTACTAGACGAAACCTGTACCAATGAAACTAGCTTATTATTTGGCCACGTGTCCAACGGATCCTCAGGTGTTCGAACAAGTCACCCATTTTAAGTGTCATCGTGGGATGCGTGCCATAAGTTTAACTTGATTTATAAAAAATATGTGTAATATTTATATTTTTAAATAATTTTGTTAAAAAACTAGATCTAAAAAATCTTTTCAATGATACTAATTATAATACTAATCAATAATATTTATTATTTATTAAAACTACCGGCATTCACTTGTTGGAAGTGAAGCCATGGTTAGGGACGGAGTAGCTTCTACTGTATTCATGAACCTTCACGGCTCCTCCCTCCGCTCGTGCGGGACGACGGCACCAGCTCGAAGCCTCGAACCATTGGCTGCCGTGTCATCCTCTGCTCTTCTAGCGACCCTTCTCCTCTGGCTCATTCCCGTATGCCCCCTCCCTCCATTTCACAGCGCCCCTCCCATCACCGGTCACCGCACGGCCCGTCCACCCACACCTCCCCCCCCAACCCCAAACACGCACACACACACACACACACACAACCAATGCCTCTGTTTTTCGCGTCCCGCTAGCAATGCGAGGTCGCGAGGGGCGTAGCAGGCATGGCAGCGGCGCCCAATTGAGACTCGGCGCGATTAGACCCACGCCGCCTTTCTCACCTCCTCCTGAGTCCTGACCTCCTCCATGCGGGCAAGCACTCCGCTCCACGCTGTCTAAGGCTCTAAGCCGCAAGGAAGAAGGCAATCAGCACCGGCACTGGACAGCCTGCTCGGATCCCCTCTGTTCGATATGTACAGCATGCACTTGCAATCCAGTTAGCTTTTCCAATCTATTTTACTTACGAGTTAAGGCTCAGAACTTGCCATCCAAAGCTGCTCGATCGCTAAAAGCAAATCCAAAGAAACATGGAATTTTAACCATTCCTTGAATCATTCATTGCACTTTATAATGTTATCTATACAATACTATAAAGAGCGTGCAAGTCTAAACTTCCGTCTCCTCTCACTTCCCCGCTGCCTCCGCTGCTCTTCTCCCCCGCATGCGAGCTCTGACACCCCGCCGGAGTGCCAGAGTCGCTGCGGCCTTGCAGCAGCGCGCCGGCCCGCCTCCGGTAGTCTTCGTCGCGGCCTGCGGCAGCGCATCAGCTCCGCGTCCCGCCCCCTGCGACGACACCCGCCGGAGGAGCTCCCCCCCCCCTGCGCCCTCTGCTGGCCACTAGCGCCGTCCAGGCGCGTCGCCTCTGGCCACCTTCCTTGCGGGCGCGCTTCCGTGCAGCATCTACGGCTCCGTGACGGCGCCGCCCCGCCTCCGGCTACTTCCCTCGCGGCGCTTGGGCCTCGCGCACTCCTGCAGCAGCGACGCCCGCGCGTACAGCCCTCTCCCCAAGGCAAGTGGACCACCACCGTCCCCCTCCAGCCTCGACAGCAGCTATGCTCCCATTTTTTCTGTCTACTCACATCTTCCGATATGTGCAGACGCCACTTCACTGTATGTGCATAACAATTTTCGAACCTTCTAAATTTCCAGTCCAGGAAAAAAAAAACCTGTGTTTGCCTACTATTAATGCTATTTACAACGGATTAGTTGGCAGCTATTAGTTTTCTGTATGGCTGATTCCTTGCAAGAACAGGATGCTTAAAAAAAAAAAAAAAAAAAAAAACCGACAATCAGTCAATGTACTGTGTTTGCCTATTAATTAAAACCATAATTGCATTTTTCATGAATTTACTAATGTTTACATGCCTAATAGTAAACAGTGGACCAAGATTGTTAATATGGTTTACCATGTACAGCATGCACTCCTTTGCCTAAGAATGCATATGTTTCACTCTTCTCGCATCCTCATAATTACTTTTCACATGTCGCCTTGGTCAGTGTGCTACAAATGGACTTTCCTTGGTTTGAAGAATACCATTCTAGATGTATACTCAGTACCTGAATTTTTTTAACAAATACACAATTGATCCACTCAGATCTGCCAGTTATTCTGACTACTCTCAATTTTCTTTACCATCAATATCCACTAATTGTTTATTCTCTAATAATATAGTTCTTATTGTTTTGGAATTAATCGATGCTGTCTGCAACAGGCTTTGTACCATTTTTTTTTGCTCTTTTGCTATGATCCATGCTACTAAACATCTTCCTACTTACAGAGGTTCACAATTTTTGCTCTAATATAATAGTTATACTCAGCATGGCCAAATGTATACAATAATAGTTTTGACGTTGCTTTGTTAAAACAGGCTGATGTTGCTTTATCAGTAATATGGGACCCACATACCATTTGTTTCCATTACACTACAGCACAGATATAACAAAAAGGTACTTTTGCTGTTTTGTGGTAAGCTGCAGATCAGGAGGGCCAACCAAATATATTGACACAATGAGCTAATGAAGGTCCCGTAAAATTCAGTCTGTCAGGTGAGTATCACTATGCACTTAATTATATGTAGTGATTTTCAGAAAGTACTCGCTTCGAACAGCTCTTTCGGTGTACTTTCACATTGAAGCATACCAAATCATTGAAACACCATCAGTCACAAATTCCAATTTTGTTAAACAAATCAGTGCTCTTTTGAACTGCTATTTAATGCCAGCACATATAGTACTCATTTCGAGGTGGTACCTTCGTAAGTGTATTAGTTCATTCTCCAAAAGTTCATGCTCCTGAAATTAGTTTCCCAGTAGCAGTACCTTAGATAGATTCTGCATTCTATCATCTGATTCATGTAAAAGAGATATTTGTTTTGGTAAGTTCTGCAACAAATTAAGGCTGCCAGTTGAGATACCTTGGCAGACCTTTTATTTTGCAATTTTGGACAGCTGCATTGCTAACCCGGCTTCGACTACCTCATCATATATATTTTTTTCTTCCATATATTTTTGCTCATATTAATAGTTAATTTTAGGGTGAATTCCACCCCCCCCCCATCTTTTTTTCCAATCATCTTCGTAGCCTCTTCCTTCTTGGGGATCATCTGTGTGCTAAAGTATTTGCTTTCCAAACTTAATATTTATGCTCCCAATCCCTAAAGTTAATTTCTCTGCTCCCAGTTTCTATATGTATGCAGGTTCCTCAGATGTCAGCAAAGATATCCAAATGATGTATTTACTCCTATCCATCTCTCTCTACTTTCTTTTAAGTCCACTTCCTTGCAGGTTTGAAACCTGGGACACAACTTCACTGCCTCTATGTATTTTCTGATTCTTATTTTTAACTACCATTCGTGGTATCATTCGGTCCCTGCCATGTATATTGTGTACAAACTTAATTGGGAGTACGGGGGTATCCAGCTCCAACATTGTTGTAACTAATTTTAGTGATCTTTTGCTTCCATCTACAATCATATAATATGTTATATACCTGCCTTGCCGTCCCGTGTATATTAAACAACACAGATCACTAATTATATGGGATATGCTTTCGTATTGGTCAATCGAGATATCCATATAGGTGGGTATATTCTAATTTTTAGCGGACCTTGTCCTTATTCTTTGTAATTATGTCTCTACAATATTGTCAGAGTAGTAACCAGTGCAGTTCTACTTGCATGAGGATGAGTAAATTGTCCAGGAATAGATGAAAGGGTTGAGCCCTCATAGTGCTATATATTTTTTAATATTTAACAATGTATCTTGATTTAATGTCAATTTTTGTTTCTCTGCCTTCCTTTTTTTTCAAACTATTGTCATCTTTAAAAAACTCCATGTACACGCTGAAATCAAAACCTGGCTCATCCATCAACTGTGTCGATATTTATTGGATGGTACGATATGAACTGTAATATAATTACAAATATATAATTAATAATTAATTATTATTATTATTATTATTTGTATCATCAGCCATATCTAAACTCTCACACATCTGTTGTTACTAAAGAACACATTATAAATAAACTAGGCCATCAGCCGAACTGATACGATCACCAGCAATAATCAAAATGTTAGCGCGGCCTAGTATTGATAGATAATAAAATACACAAATTATATTACAATAGAATGAGCTTATCCGGTGCATCAAAATATCATAAATAATTCCCAGTTGACCATAGTTTCGGTGGCACATAGATAAGACTCCAGGCCTTAAGGTCACACACACATAAGTACGTTTTGAAGCAAATAAAGTGTAACATACACTCTCACAAAAATGCCAATTCAAACATATATTGGTCTCACATACAAATAGCAAATTTATCATTTTCATATCACAAATCAAAGTCTGAGCAGCCTTGCCGACCTGCTCGCTGCTGGCCTGGCCATCGGGAGGGCCCCCTTGCTGGCTGCCGGGCGAACGCCCTTGCTGGACATCGGGCTGGCCGCCCTCCGTGACCCCCTGCTGGCCGCCTGGCGAGTCCACGGGCTGGCCGCTGGCCTGGTCGCCGGGCGCGCCCCCTGGCTGGCCGCCGAGATGGCCGTCGGGCACGTCTCCTGGCTGGCCGCCGGGCTAGCCGCCGGAGGTGGGCACCGCGCCGGGCTGGCCGCGCCGTACCGTCCATGGCCACGTGCGCTGCACCAGCCGGCCGACAGCACTGTCCTAATGACGAGGAACGAAGGGGAGAGGATTGGGAGGCATGGATCCGATGGAGCCAGCGCCGCTCCCCATCGGCGGTAGGAGCGGGCGGACTAGCGCCCATGCGTGGAATAGCCGAGCCAAGCGCTCCCCTCCCTGAACTCGAATCTCGAATTCACAGAGGGGTACTTTAGACTTTTCACAAATCAACTGAGTGACAACATAACAGAGTACACTAAAGGATTAGACGGAAGGCCATAGAACTAATCAAATTTTGTTTGGAGGCCATATAGCAAAGTTTAAATAAAAAAAGTCATAGAAGCAAACGCTACTTTTTCGAGGACCATAGAGCTAAAAAGCTCTAAAATAAAATAAAGAGAAGGACGAACCAGTTGCTCAAGTTTTTTATAGCCAAGTTATTAGGACCAAACCAGATTGGAGATCCCCGCTGAGGACTTCAGTTTACAGTCTAATTGGTTCAACCGGTTGAGCCGCCGGTTTATCCCGGTTCAAATAGAGTAAAAAATGACATAGCAATACAAGTGAAGTCATGGCTTAATGGTGGAGACCTTGCACTCTAACCCTGTAGAGCAAGGTTTGAATCCTATTTTCACCATTTTTACGCAAGTTTACCTTATTTTCTCACCTCCCCTCCCGCACAATTACTGGTCCGTTGGTTCCCACCGGTTTAGTGTTCGTTTTATAAGAAAAACTGTCTGTTCACCGGTTTTATATAGGTTCGATTGCTTACTAGTCTTTTAACTGGACCAAACCGGCTGAGGCTCTGGTCGGTCTTTTACTAGTCGGACCACCGGTTCGGTCCAAATAACTGTGCTTTATGGTGGAAGCTGACCATCCGAATTCAAGTCCTCGACTTAGCATGGGTGTTCGCACTTTCCTAGATTTATTTCAGAATTTCATGACACTATGCATTTAGTCGTAGATGACGTCCCATCAACAGCGAAGCATCTGTGGTTGACTTTGTGAATCTCAAGATCTGCTAGCTTAGTTTTTCGGATGTACTTATAGGGGTAGGGTTTGTGTGGTGTGTTTATGTAACACCCTAAATTTTACCTCGGGAAATAAAGCTAAAATGATTTATTTTTGTATTTTTTTGTGCTTATGAGAATATATAGGGACATGGTATTTTTCAATAAATTAAAACTTGCCATAAGGTTATAGCGACATGTTTGTGCATTCATGCTAGAGCATATGATTTTCTTTGTTTAGTGGTTTTGACCAAAATTCAAAAGGATTCAAAATCAAATTTAAAAATTAGATTGAGGCTTTGAAAAAAATAAAAGGAAACTCCCTCTCCCTCTCCTTTGCACCTTCACTGTCTAGCTCACTCTTTCCTGAACCACAACCCACCGCCTCTGCCAAACCCTAATCGAAGCATTGCTTCCCTATTCTAATCCTAGAGCAAGCCGCATCTACAATCAAGCTCGTAGCTGGTACCAAACCCTAAACCAAACTGGTCGTGTTCGGTCCGCCGATGAGGGCTTCTCCATCAACCTCTCTGCAGAAACTTTCTAGAAACTGTTCAAGCTTTTTCTTGAACTTGTTCTCATGTTTTTGGAGCATATTCTAATTTGAATGCTCTAAAATACCTTTTCATGAGCTCCGAATCCTTTATTTGGGCTCATCATGTCCCAAAATGTCTTTGAGAATTTTCCTGAATTTTCAGAGCTTTCAAAGTATTTTCAACGGATTGAATATTAATTCTAGACTTTTTAGAATTATTTCAATCCTAAAAATATTTAATTATGAAAATAATTAAATATTTCTATCAGCCCTGTAAAACCTATGTGCAATAATCTTAATAAATCTCAAAGGTCCATATATTTATTTACTAATGAGCTTTAATGATTATGTAGACCTATTAGTAAGGTAGAAGTTACAACATTAATTAGTACTATATGAGTATTATCTATATCTATATCTATACCTAATAATAAAGAGGCAAAACTTTTAGCCTATTTTTTGGTCCACCTCTTTTTTCGTCCAACTAAGAGATCGATTCGGTTCCGTTTAGTTTTTCTAGCGAGAGAGTCGAATTCGTAACGAGTTGCTGCAGAGCATCGGGATAGAAATCCAACTAACAGATCGACCAGTTCCATTTAAGTTTTCTGGCAAGAGAACCGAACTCTCAACGAGTTGTAGACCATCGAAATAGGAAGTTGTTCATATTAATCCGAACGAGGAGGCGCATGCGTGCGTGCATGACGCATGCATGAATTTTTTTTTGGTGTGTGTAAAAAAGGAATGGAGTCGGGGTAGGAGCCGGCGTTGTGGGTGTCTCAACAATCAATTATTTTGTTCTCTAATAAATAAATATTACTTACGCTATTACATTGTTGGTGTAGCTTTCGCTATATATAAAAATTATGAAAGAACATTAGTTTTAGCCTATCTAGCAATCTAATTGTGATTGAAAGCATCTAGGCTCCTAGTGGGTTTCGGTGATTAATGACAACGTTAAATTACTGTGACTAACGTGTGTTTTGCAGAAACAGTTTGAGTTAGGTCACGGTAATGGTGGTTGATTGGGCAATCAATGGTTTTCATGCCCCGACAATCGAGATCGTTTTCGGTTTTCAAAGGATGGACGACAAGGTTAAGGACGGCTAGTTCTAAGTGTCGATTGGTGTTGGATAGACACTTAGAGTAGCTAGGACTTTGTTTTTACCTTTAGCCGCACTATTAAGAGGGGTTTGAATGGGTAACTTGGCCTAGGTGAGTCTAGTGAGTTAGGTGTGGTGCACACTTGTTCATTCTGGTTCTAGGCAGCCCTAGATTTGGCCCAAAGTTCAGTTTAGTCGAAGCCATGCGGGAGGTCGCGAAATCGGAAGTGTTTCGAGCCATTTTGGCTTGACCGGACGCTGGCACATAACTGACGGACGCGTCCGGTCAGTGTATGTGGGTGCCCGAGTGACCGGACCCTGCCCCGGCGGTGGGCCGGACGCCCCGGTGCCATCGACCTGCGGTCCATGTTGGACCGGGGCGCTAGTCGGCACCGACCGGACGCCGGGGTCGGGCGTCCGGTCACTACTCGAGAGGTCCGAGAGGGAAAAATCTGACCGGACGCGTCCGGTCATGGTGGACCGGACTCGACACGCGTCCGGTCGGTGTGACGCACAGGCAGGCAGTTAGCCGTTAACCGACGACCGGACGCGTCCGTCCGCCCGGACGGACGCGTCCGGTCGACCTTAAAACTGCCTGAAATACCTCTTCGTGTGGGGGTTTGTGTGAGGGGTATAAATACTCCCTTACCTCATTCAATTGAGGTCTCTTGCTCATTCCAACAGCTGAAGAACACCTTGAGAGTGCTTGAGAGTGCAAGAGCCCTAGTGAGGTTGAGAGATTTGCTAATCTATTGCTTAGAACCTCATTAGTGAAAAGAGAGTAGCAAGTGTGCATCCATCCATCTCATTAGGCTTGTCTTGGTCAAGTGAGAGTTCTTGCTTGTTACTCTTGGTGATCGGCATCACCTAGACGGCTCGGTGGCGATTGGGAGCATGGTGATCATCCGGTGGTGATTGTGGATGACCCATCTCATCTTGTGAGCGGTTTTGGGGGATTCACCGCGTCGGAGTGACGAAGAATCATCCCGTAGAGAGCACTTGGTCCTTGCGAGGATCAAGGGGGAGCTATACCCTTGCGTGGGTGCTCCAACGAGGACTAGTGGAGAGTGCCGACTCTCCGATACCTCGGAAAAATATCGCCGCGTTTCTCTCCCACTCTTTACTTTGAGCATTTACATTCTCGCATTTACTTCATGTATTTACATTGCTAGAATTGCCATGCTAGAGTAGGGTTTGGAACCTAGGGAGCAAAACTTTTGTGTCAAGAAGTCATAGAACACACATTAGACACTATGGGTGAAATGGGCTAGCGATAGGTTATTACCGCTGCGATTAAAATTTAGAAAAGCCCAATTCACTCCCCCCCTCTTGGGCATCTTGATCCTTTCGGTGATTTCATCCTGATTTTTTAATTTTATAATTTTGCGTTTGCGATTTCTAAATGAAACCTTCGTTTACCCCTGCTTTGGATATCCATTAGTTAAGGGTAAAATAAAAAATAATAAAAACCCCATAACACATGCATGGATTTTTTTTTTTGGTGTGTGTAAAAAGGAATGGAGTCGAGGTAGGAGCCGGTATTGTGGGTGTTTCAACAATCAATTATTTTGTTCTCTAATAAATAAATATTACTTGTGCCATTAAATTGTTGGTGTAGCTTTCGCTATAAATAAAAACTATGGAAGAACATTAATTTTACCCTATCTAGCAATCTAATTGTGATTTCACCCTTATTTTTTAATTTTATAATTTTGCCTTTGAGATTTCTAAATGAAACCTTCGTTTACCTCTGCTTTGGATATCCATTAGTTAAGGGTAGAATAAAAAATAATAAAAACCCCATGGAAAATGAACTAGGAAAAAGATAAAATTTACCTGAATTCTTATCTCTCCCCCTCACGTACCAGCATTAGAAATTTAGAAACTGAGTCAAGCTTATAGTGGGTACATTGGCTGGGGCGCATCCGACGGTAGCATCGTGGACAAGATAGTGGGGTGAGACTGCATGAACTAGGTGGCATGCAAGCAAGGCAGCACGCGGTCTAGGTGATGATCATAAAGTGCGGCCTTGAAGCGTGACGAGCACAAGAAGTTATTGTTATTCCCTAAGGGGTGAGCGTGGTTCAAGCTTAAGGACCTACTTCGTGCGTACATTGATATTGGGCAATGGCAAAGGAATGGCAATTTCAGCATGCCATACAAGGTGACTCTGCTGAATAAGTCATTCCCAACGATGAAAACGTGTCAACGAGATAAATGACATCAAACGAGAGGACTATTTGGAGCACATCGCGGATTGTTGAGAGGGTTCATCTATCAAAAGCTGCTCCAATAATGTTCGTCATCAACTAATCATAGAGTATGTGGTGAATAGCAGCTTGGCTCATGCTCCATATAACTCTATATCAACACATAGATCATATAATAATTAAGTATAAATGTTTAATAGTTTTTTCTCCCGTTGAAACGTACGGGCATATTTGCTAGTATTACTAGTTGATGAGAAAAAAATTTCATCCTATTTATACAAACCAACTCCTCGTTTATTCCTACGTGCTACCACGTTCGTGATTTCGTGCAACGGCTTTTTGCCCTACCTTGGAGCCGCCATCTTAGCGATCTCGTCAAGTCAGAGTTGAAGCCGCCACCTCAGAGTCTATTTTGCCCTTGTCACGGATGGGTTTCGCTAAAATGCCATCGGAGTTGTGGGCTTCGCTAGAATGCCTCTATGAAACAGGTGTTTCATACTATTTTGCCATTTCGTGATTTTAGCTGACTTTAGAAAAAATTTAGCCTAACTTTTTACCTTTTGTGACTGTTTTAGCCCTGCCTTCATCTACCTATCCCGTTCCCTAATCACCCGTCTCTTCCGTTCTCTCCGTCACAGAAGAACGGGCTCAGGCGGGGAGTTCAACGCCGGCCGCCGTCGTTCCTGCGCGTCGTCCCCTGGCCGAACCCCCGTGGCTCCCTACCCGCGCCGACTTCAGGCGAAGCGCCGGGCGGTCACCAGTCCCTGCCTCACCGCGGCCGCCAGTCCCTGAGCCAGGTCGCGTCTCTGATAGCATCTTCTTTGGATTCTGAGAATTCGTTCCAAATCCAGTGGAGTTCAATCATGAATCATGTACTTTTTCAACTAGATGGAACAATATGATACTCCAATGAGTCCAAGCGAACGAAGCTCCAATGCAAAAAAAAAAAAAAAAAAGATTTGTCTGTGTGTTGTTTTCCAAGTCGCCATCTATGCATGATTTGTCAAATCGAAATCGAACTTCGGTAAGCATGCATGAGTCAAGAGCACTTGCTAGCCTAGCAATCGAATTTACCATGGTTCTTACGAGCTGAGGCAGTTTGATCGGAAGACTGGGGGCAGCACGGCAGGGACCGGTGGCCGTCGGCGCCGTCGCATGGGGTCGCCGTGGCCTGGTAGCCGACCTGGACAGGGAAGCTTGGGGACTCTGCCTAGGGCCTGGGGCCGACGTGCAGGGGCGGCGACGGCCGGCGTCAAGGTTCCGTCCGGATCCCGTCATCCGTTTCGGAGTGACGGAGAGAGAATAGGACATGGGAGAGACGGAGAGAAGGCATGACCGTGAGAAGAGAGCGCTCGAGGCATGGGTAAAACGGTCACCGTAGGTGAAAATTTGGCTGACAAATTTTCAAATCTGGCTAAAATCACGAAATGGCAAAATAGCGTGAAGAGCCCGTTTCATAGAGGCATTTTAGTGGGGAATGTACGCTATGTAAACTAGATTTCTGTGCAAACTATGTAAATTCTAATCAAGATTACAAGAATCTAATCCAATGATTGGTAATTTTAGCACTTAAACCCTCCCACTCATGGGGGTGTTTTGTAACAGGCAGATAGGATGAGTGGAGGGGTTTAAGTGCTAAAATTATCAGTTATCTGATTAGATTCTTGTGGTCTTGATTAGAGTTTGCATATAGTTTGCACAGAACTCTGGTTTGCATAGCATACGTTACCATTTTAGTGAAGTCCATAACTTCGATGGCATTTCAGCGAAACCTGCTTGTGATGAGGGCAAAATTTCCATTTTCTCCCTGCTGACTGTTACCGCGTCGATCCTGCTGACTGTTACCGTTACCGGAAGCGTTGCTTCGCCTATGTAGCTGGAAGCCTGGAACTTGAAGCGCAAACGACCGCTGGTGTGCAACGCCGCCCTGCATCAGTCGATTAGCAACGTGAGAAACCACGCATGCAGATAAGTTGTGCCTGTTCGTAACCACGGCCGCCTGCATTAAGAAGCTAATCTGCCGACATCACATATTCCATCAAAACCAGCTACGTGAGTGCCTCTCAGTTTATTCTTTCTTTTCTAATCAATTCACTGATCATCATTCTTTGCGTTTTGCTATCCAAGACAACGGTTAAGTTCTTTTGCAAATTCCTATGCCCTGTGTAGAGTCTGGATTTACGTTTTTCTGATTACGCACTTTGACTTTTTTTTTCTATACATTTTATATATATGTCCTGCAAATGATCAACTCACTAAAACTCATAAAAATTGTTAGTTATAAATTCTAATTCTAAATTTGGTGATCAGTTGAGTTGATATTATTCAAAAAGTTGATGGTTAAAATTAAGCAATAAAAGACGCCAAAAGAGCCCCACTCATAGCAGCGCCATCAAAGACGAGGATACCGACCAGGACGCCATGCTGCTGCGACGTCCTCTCTGGCCAATGCATGTGCATCACTGTTCATGTGATCATGCACACACATACGTGTACCTGAACCCTGCTGAGAGCTGTGATTGTTGGAATTGGTCAAGCCAAGTGCCACCATGCATTTCGATACTACTACCATGACATCGTGTTGTTTGCGATTGACGAGACCAAACGACACGGACGGACATGGTCGTGTCGAGACTATTACCACCGACCCATGGACCGATGAGGCCATAATTAATGCCGACACCCTCTTTATAAATTTATTTATATCATTTTATATCATGCATGGAGAGTACAAATTGAAAATCGAAGAAGACAACCATAGCAGTTTAATTGGAGGTATTCTGTGAGCCAAACTCACGGATGTAATTAACTAGGAGCCTTCCGAGGCCCTAGAAACTAGAAGACCACATCGCCGAATCAGATCTGCCTGACGGCAGGGCATGGAGCGCACATATTTATACTTTGGGAATTTGTATTTGTATTATCAAAAATATGAATAAAATATTTGTTCCCTATTTGTTGTCTCTTTTTGTTTATTTGTGTACCTCGGTACACTAGCACGCCGGCATTTTATTTCCACCATGCGTAGAGGATTAACACCTTTCCCTAGGGTGTCACGTTCTCTTCGAAACAGGCGGGATCACTATGAAATGTATTTCAAGGTCTGCTCTGTCCACGCCTCGATGCAGATAAGGTTCGCGACACTCAACTTCAAAGGACTAGCTGCAACATTGTTGCAAACGAAGGAACGCCGTGGAAGGATCGAGGAACAGAAGCAGTTTTGTGAATTTGTGATGAGCAAGTTCGACAAGGATCAGTACCAAATTATGTTGCGGCAGTTGGACACATTGAAGTAGACAACATCGATGCAAGAGTATTAGGAGGAGTTCGAGAGATTGGCTCATCGAGTTCTGTTGTACAATCCAGGATTTAATGATACGTTATTCGTCACACGCTTTGTTGGGGGGCTTCGTGATGACATCAGAGGGCCACTTTTGCTTCATAGGCCATGGGACGTTGACACTGCTAGTGCCCTAGCACTAATACAAGAGTAGGAGCTAGAGTAGAACCACCCGAAGAATTCAACTAGAGATTCAGCCAGAAGCTATTCTAAGAACCTAGGAGTAAAACCTAGGAGTAACAGAAAAAAACCAAAGCTCAGGACACAGGCAAGCAGCTATCCAAAGGAACGCAAGCTGAGCCTAAAAACAAGCTTGCCAAGCTCAAATCATTCAGACACCACAATGGGTTGTATTTTGTATGTGGTGAAAATGGGCACCAAATCATACTTGTCCAACTCATGTGTCTTGGCATGTCTTGGAGGACATCTTAGAAGCAATTAATTTCATAGATTCAGTGCAAGAAGATGATAGTGAGCTTGATATCTTAGCTGAGGAACAGGAAGGTTTCGCAGTATAGTCTGGTCCTCAGAATAAGGGCCATCCTAGATAGACACTGAAATTACCCAAGCTTTAGATGATATTGAGTGACTGCATCCACTATCAATCAGTATGTAAGCAAAGCACCCAGAAATATTGAAGATACCTGCTATCAGTCTGTGGCCACAGTAGTGTCGTGCTGATCTAGTCTGTCGATTAGTCCCCTAGCCTTGCTGTGATGTTGAAAGGTCCTTGTTTGGTTTTGGTAATTGAGTGACAACCTAGGTGGACTAATTGTGCTTATGTGAGATTTGCTGAGATTTAGTCCACAGGTACACTTGTGTGAGCAACTATGCCATAGAGGTGGAAATGGCTTGATTTGTTGCAAGGCTCACACATGTGATGTTGTTGGAGCTTAGTTGTATATGAAACATGGCATGGATTCATGTGGCTAAAGTGGAGAAGATCAAGACAAGACTTGGCTTAATGGACTGGTTGCAAAGTGAAGGACAAGTCGAAGGCTTTGGAGCCGTTGGTACCGAGTGTCGGGAGGCTTGAGCAAAGACTTAGCGCCGATAGACCAATGCAAAGGTGAAGGGCAAGTAAGGTCAAGATCTATGAACCAATATTGGCACATGATGATATGAAGTGGATCATATCATTTGTGATTGTGTTGGTGCATGTGTTACATCAATACTTAGAGGATTTGGAATAGAATGCGCAAGGCAAAGGTATATTTGTAGGGCATTTTATTTCACCAGTCATAGGTGTGTAGAGAAGTTTATGATCGGGTTTATGATTGATAGCCGTACTATAAAGAGGGGAAATCTTTTAGTTGCAACGGTTATCTAGTGCCACTAAGTGTGTCTCACTTGCATATGGATTGCACTTAGTGATATGGTGAGGTGCAAGAGAAAAGTCTTTCAAAATGATTGAAAATGCTAACTCACACACTTGACATGTTGGAACACTTGGTGGATTGAGCACATATGAAAAGGCTTTGAAAATGGAGTTTGACGGACTGTTTCTATATTCTTCGGAACATTTGAGAATGTCCAAAATATCCAAAGAAGTCAGAATTTTTGAGGAAATATCCGGTCAGGTCTCTCGGCCTAAAATATCGTTTTTGGTTCGGATATTCCGAACATGTTCGGATATTCTAAAACCTAGTCGTGTTTAGACTGGTCCGAACATTCCTCGTGTTGACTTGGGTGTTGACCGTGTTGGTGTGAGGAACGTTTCAAAATATGTTCAAACATTGCTTGGATATTCCAAACTTTCTCGGATATTCCGAACCTAGATTGGATATTCCGAACCTGGACGTGCACGAGTGCTGATAAAGTTTGTGACCGTTAGAGCGTAAGTGAGAAGTGAGACCCTTCTAGCCATTACTAGATATATCCGACCGTGCTCGGATATTCTGAAGTTTCTTGGATATTCCAAACCTTTCTCGGATATTCCGAGACTAGAGCTGAAACTCACCAATGGTTATGTGCGGGTGGGGAGTAGATTTAACCCATCTCCTCCCCTCTTTCTCAGTTGAGAGGCTCATTTATTGAGCTCCAAGAGTGAAGAACAAGCTCCCTCTCCCTCTCCATTGCCTTGTGCTAGATCTTGTGAGAGATTGAGAGCTCCAAGGATTGATCTTGTGAGAGCTTGAAGAACACCCTCTCCCTCTCCTCTCTCTCTAAGCTTAGTGCTCATCCTCATGAGATTGAGATTCTAGAGTTTGTTCTTGAGAGTTGAAGATCCACCTCCTCCCTTTCCTCTCCCTCTCAAGCTTAGTGCAAAATCGAGTGAGAGATTGAGAGCCTAGTGTGTGCATTCAGGATTTACATTTTGTGGCACTAGGATATCTTTGTAATTGGGGATTTCTTGTTACTCTTGGTGATTGCCATCACCTAGACGACTTGGTGGATTGTGGCTCCACTGAAGCACGCAAGGAGATTGTGCGGTGCTCTGGAGAAGGATTTGTGAGGGGCTCTTATGCTCATCCCCGCGAGAGAATCGCGAAGAGCAACTCTAGTAGAGCAAGACACGAAAAGCTTCAAGTGGTATAGCCATGTCAAGTGCTAGAGCTTGTGGTAAGCACTCCACATGGGAGAGTGTGACTTGCGGGTCACCACTAGCAAGAGGACCGGTGGCAACCTTGAGCTTGTCTCAACAGGGACTAGCTTGGTGGCAACCAAGTGAACCTTGGGATAAAAATTATCATGTCAACCTTGTTCATCCCGCTGGTTTGTAATCTCTTTACACAAGCTTGTATTCACTTTTTTATATTTTATGCTTGTGTAGTTGTTCTTGAAATTAGTTAGCTTATGTAGCTTGCTAGTTACCTTCTTGCTTAAGTAGCATAGAAGTAGATCTCTTGCGTGACTAATTGGCTTGTGTAGTCTTGTTAGTCACTTTGCTTAGTTTGTGTAGCTAACCAAATTGAGCTCTCTAGTTAGGCTTGTGTAGCCTTGCTAGTGAGAACTACTAGATTGCTGAGGCTTTGTGCGCTTTGCAATACTAGTATGTGTAGGTGCTCCCCGATTTAATTGAATACTAGTTGCTTAGGTTTGTGTGACCTTGTAAACTAGTATTGGATAGACGAACACTACCTAGCCTAGCACCTTAGTGGCTCAACCTAGGATTAATTTGTAAGGTGCTTGAACTTAGATAGAGGGGTGAAGTCTTGGCTAGATCTGAAAGGACCTAATTGGCCTAGAGGGGGGTGAATAGGTGTATTTTTAAATTATAAAATTCACAAACTTAATTTGCGGAAGTTAAATGCTTACCGAAAGTTCCGATGGGATTTCAGCTACACATGTTACCACATCCTTCTAGATAATGTTGGTGATGGAATCGATCTCTCTGTGCCTTTAGGATCACCACTTGGGTTGAGTTCTTCTTCCTACAACCAAATATGCAAGAGAGAATACAAAGAGCACAATAACAAGGGTAGTCGATGCTACCACCACAACAAGCACGCGGGACACACGATTTATCCTGAGGTTCAGCTTCCCCCACAAAGGAGTGCCTACGTCCCCGTTGTTGAGGTGGCCACCAAGGCCCGACCATGTAGGTCACCTCCCTCAAGCAACCACAAATATAAGCTTAAGATATTCACTAAGATGAAGGGTAATACAAATGCTTCAGGGCGCCCTCACAAGTAAATCAACACGGACAACCACGAAGAACGCCTAGCCGGCTAGGGTTACAAGAACCCAAGAGTAATAGACACAAACTCAACCGACAAGACGAGGAAACCAAGTGCTCAAGTCGAAGATCGAAGCTCCCGCTTTCAATTCTCACGTCCCTAGCTCAAACAATCAAAGATTGAGGCTTAGAAGCAAGGAGGAGAGAGTGGGTGAGTCAAAGCTTGGAGGCTGTTGGGAGAGCAAAGAATGAGTGTATTGCCTGGCGTAATGGTTAGAAACAGAGGTGAAAAGTATAAATACTTCGGCCTCCGAAACACTTACCGGAAGTTTCGGTGGAGCCCACTAGAAGTTCCGGTCCAAGCAGATCTGACCGTTTGGCTTGAGGAAGGACGAGGCACGGGCTGACCAGAACTTCCGGTCTCGGCCGAACTTCGGGTCGCATGAACTTCCGGCCTGAGGCCGGAACTTCCGCCAAAGCCAAACCAGCCTGGGCGTCGCGTGCGAGAAACAACTTCCAGTCAGAGGGGAACTTCCACTGGAGGACCGGAAGTTGCACCGCGCGCAACTCCAGGCTTCAACCAGAACTTCCGGTCTCAGGCCGAAACTTCCGATCCACCCTGCTGAAACACAAAATATGTCTACGTGCATGTGGGTGAAACGGTGTCTCTCAAGCTACTCTAAAACATCGACATGAGCACTTTTATTCTCCATCTAGCTAGTTAATTTTGTATCCCTCTTGATAGTACGGCATTTCCTATGACTCAAATCAAAATAAAATGAGAGTGAATCACTTGAGCCGAAACGCCGTTTGTCCATAAAATTTAGGGTGCTATCATTCACCGAATTCTTTCGTTTAAATCCATCAATGGACTAACATTTGTAGATATCATTTGATGAACATGTTAGTCCCTAATTTGGTTGTCATTAATTATCCAAAACCCACACCGGGGGCGAATGCACTAACAAGATCAATAGTTTTTAATTTCTCTTTTAATTCGGTCATCCGCTGCGATTAGTTTTAGAAAGGAATATTCACCCCCTCTAGTCCACCATCTTGACCCCATAGATATGCCTGAACTGTGACTCGCGCGCCTCCTCTGCCGTAAAATCTCATGTCCCGCTGAGAGATGGGACCTCCACGACCTCTCAGCTGTTGTGTACCACCACCTCTCGCCACTACTCCCTATGTCATCGGTTTGGTTCGGTCTATACACTAAGGATGAGTTTTGAATTTGGCTTGGGACACTCCCTAGCGAAATGACTGAGCCTACCACAATTGTAACAAGTGCCATTCTTCCTATAGCAAGTTGACTCATGATTTCTCCCTTGATAATATCGACACCAGACCTTCTCGTAATTCACAATGCTAGAATTTTGCTTAGCTGGATTTACTGATGGCGGGGAATTCATTGACTGAATTGGCCTTGATTGATGATCCATCAACTCGTGGCTTTACATTGAGAACAAAACTTTGCTGACCCTTGCTAGGCTCATATGACTCCACTAGTAGCGCATGTGCCATCAGATCATGAGATATTGCTCAAATTGGGAAATAGCAAGTGCTAGTGTTGGTTGATTCAGGTAGTGTTGACACTTTTATTAGTGAACACTTGGTGCACTGAATCAACTTAACAACAGAAACATGTGAGTCTAGCTCATTTTGAGCTGCTGGTGGAGGAATGATGTTGAGTCAGCTGAAGGTTCCACACTTACATTGGTTCATTCAAGGCTATAAGTTCACATATGATGCAAGAGTGTTGCCCCACAAGTGCTATAAACTTGATTGTGGGGGAGGATTGGCTTGAAGAGCATAGTCCTATGTGGATAGACTATAAACTCAAGAAATTGCAAATTAGTCATCAAGGGCAGATGATTGAATTACAAGGAGTCAAGGACTAGAACAATACTTGCACTAAAATCAGTTCTCACAAACTAAAAGGATTGATCAAGCATGTTGTTGTATCACACTGCATTCAGATAACAGTCCCTTCTGTACACAGCTTAACACTAGAAAAGCAAGAAGCACCAATACTGTTAATAGCAAATATTCCTAGCAACATTGAGAGGTTGTTACAACAATATGATCAACTGTTTGCTAAATCTACTGGTCTACCATAAAAAGGGCTGCTGATCACCAAATCCCATTGGTACCTAGAGCACAACCTATCAAGGTGAGACCATATAGGTACTCACCTATTGAAAAGTCTAAAATTGAGAAGCAATTAAAGCAAATGGTGTCCCAAGGTGTTATTAGGCCAAGCAATAGTTCTTTTGCCTCCCTAGTCTTGTGAAGAAGAAAGATGTGACATGGAGGTTTTGTGTGGATTATAGGCATTTAAATGCAATTACAGTTAAACATAAGCACCTAATGCCAGTGGTGGATAAGCTCCTTGATGAATTAGTAGATGCTAGATGGTTTACCAAACTGGATTTTAGGTTAGGGTACCATCAAATTTATATGGTAGTAGGAGAGGAGTACAAAATAGCTTTTTGAACACACAATGGCTTCTTTGAATTTTTGATAATGCCATTTAGACTTACAAATGCTCTTGCAACCTTCCAAAGCTTCATGAATATCATTTTTGCTGAACTTCTAAGGGGTCCTAATTTTTATGGATGATATACTGGTATATTCTGATTCATTGGAGAAACATGAGCAGTTGCTTTAGTAGGTGTTGCAAATATTGGAGCAACACAAGTTCTTGATTAAAAAGTCCAAGTGTTCATTTGCAACAACATAGGTGGAATATTTGGGACATGTCATATCTAGAGAAGGGGTGGCTACTGACCCTAGCAAGATTCAGGCAATCAACCAGTGGCCCACACCTAAGACCTCTAAATAGCTTAGAGGTTTCCTTGGGTTGATAGGGTATTATAGAAAATTCATCAAGGACTATGGCATGATCAGCAGACCATTAATAGATGCTCAATAAGAACACCCCTTTTCAGTGGACCCCAATGGTTGAACAAGCATTTCAGTTGTTGAAGCAAAAGTTAGCTCAAGCCCTAGTTCTAGCAGTGCCAAACTTCTCAAAGCCCTTTGTGGTGGAAACTGATGCCTATGATGTAGGGATAGGAGCTGTAATGATGCAGGATCAGCATCCAATAGCCTATATTAGCAAACCTTAGGGGCTAAAGAATCAGGCTCTATCATTATATGAGAAGGAATGTCTTGCTATTTTGTTAGCAATTGAAAGATGGAGGCCATATCTGCAGCATCAGTAGTTCACAATAAGAATTGACCACAGAAGTCTCCGGCACTTGACAGAGCAGCAAGTGACATCTAAGATATAGCATAAGGCCCTCATCAAGCTTACAGATTTGCGGTATGTCATCCCATATACAAAAGGAATCAATAATGCAGCAGTTGATGCTTTGTCAAGGTGCATAGAAACTGCTTCTATTCATGCAGTCTCTGAATGATTCCTTCATGGATCTAGAGGTTACAAGAGAGTTATGCAGAGGATCCAACAGCTCAACAACTTCTCACTGAGATGTCTCTTATGCTAGAAAATAACAAAGGGTATTCCTTGAAGGAGGAGACCATTAGGCATAAAGGGAGAATGTGAGTTGGTTCAAATACAACTGCCTAGAGAGACATTCTCACTGCATTGCATGATAGTGGTGTAGGAGGATATTCTAGAATTAGTGCAACATACAACAGAGTTAAGCAACTGTTTTCTTGGCTAGGTCTCAAACAATCTATGCAGGAGTTTGTTCAACAATGCCAGGTGTGTTAGTAGGCCAAGAGGACTGACTGAATAAAGTCTCTAGGATTGCTTCAACCTTTACCAATTCCCTCTTAGGCCTGGGAAACTGTGATTATGGACTTCATAGAAGGATTACCTCAATCTGAAAGGTATAACTCAATCATGGTAGTGGTGGACAAGTTTACAGAACATGGACATTTCTTACCACTCTCTCGTCCATTTACAACAATGCAAGTTGCTCAAGTATACATAAATCAAGTATATAAGTTGTATAGTCTGCCTAAGGCAATTATATCAGATAGAGATAGATTTTTTTTTTACATGTGTTGTTTGGCAATAGCTGTTCAGAATGTCTGATACCAAACTGATGATGAGTTCATCATATCATCCGCAAACGGATGGGCAAAATAAGCGCCTAAACCAATGCTTGGAAGGATTTATGAGATGCATAGTGCACTCTTGCCCTTGCTAATGGAGTAAATGGATCTCTGTTCCTGAATTGTGGTACAGTACTTCCACTCGTTCAGTTTTGTGCGAATCCCCATTTGTGGTTCTCTATGGCTATGCTCCTAGACAGTTGGGTATTGCAAATCTTCCACTGTGTAGCGTGCCTGATCTAGAACAGTGGCTAAAAGATAGAGAGCTATTGTCTCAGTTGGTTAAGCAGCAGTTGATGAGAGCACAACAAAAAAGATGAAAGCACAAGCTGACAAAAATAGAACTGAATGGGGATTTGATTTTCTTGAAGTTACAAACTTATGTGCAATCCACAGTTGCTAAGCACTCAAACCAGAAGTTGTCATTCCGCTTCTATGGGCCTTACAAGATTCTGAAGAGGGTAGGCAAGGGCGCAAGGCGGTCTATAAGCTTGACTTGTCGGCTGTAACAAAAATTCATCTAGTGGTCCATGTTTCTCAGTTAAAGAAATAGATTCCATCATCAGAAAGGGTGAGCAATGACCTGTCTTCAGTTTCAACTGATCCCTTGTAGGTGCGTGAACGGTTGATAGTGCTCAACGACGGATGATAATCCGTGGTGCTACCCCAATCTCCCATAGAGTGGGTGGACTAGCCACCAGAAATGGTGACATGAGAAGATGAGCAAGTATTCAGGCAGAAGTTTCCAGTAATATCACTTTGAGTTCTACAGATGACCATCTTGAGGGCAAGATGGGTTTCAAGAGTGGGAGAATGTTATGGCTATATGGGCTTGGGCCTTAATAAGTAGTTGGGTCGTCGTCGGGAGCGCATGCGTGTGCTGCTTGTAATGACACTGTGAACATATTTTTTGAGCATCATAGAGCTTCCATTAATCAAATGATAGGATTAAAATCGGTGGCAACTAAATTTAGGAGCCACTCTGGGAAATAGTCATGCCGAAAATGAGAGCGCTCAGTGATCGACACCATACTAGCGCAACAATGGACCACTGAGTTTGCTTCCCTACTCACCCACTAAAATCAATAAAATTCCTGTCTAGCTCTATGATATCAAAACAAATACCACCAATAGACGACCTAAAATTTGTGTGGCTCTTTATCAGGTTTTTCAAGCTACTGCAATTCGTCTCCAGGATGATTCTTCCATAGCCATTTTCTATAGCTAGCTCAAGACCGTCCATTGCTTCCAAAACTTCAGTCGTCAGCGCGTCAGGCACATCGTCAAACCATCTCATCACGGCTGCTAGCAGATCAGCCCTCAGCATCACGTATTACAAGGCTCGTGCTGCCTGTAAATGTGTCAGGGCTGAACGCTGCATCCGTATTGATCTTTACCCATCTAGATTCAGGTGTCTCCCACTTCGCAGCCTGTTTCGGCTTCACTGTCTTGGTTGCTGGCTTCAGGTTTACCATGTCCTCCAGCAAAGACGAGATATATCGTGCTGTAGGTCCTAGTTCCCACACCTTCTTGCCATGGCACCGGCCATTCCTTGCAGTCCAGAACAGAGAACGATAAGAAATGAATAGAGTTCTGTAACCATCTCCCCCAAGTAATCCAAATCCTGCGGAAGTCAGCCACATTTTCCCCTTGTTCTTCCCTAAATTCTTGCTATTCCTAGTCCAGATTCCATTCTAGTTATCAGGGGTCATAACACCTGCCGCTTTTTAGCTCCTGGAGATGCGGTCCCATCGGCAAGGTTGATGTCCGCGGCCACCTAGTCATCCGCGTGCGGCCTTGTTGGAGTGGCGTAGTAAGTAGTTGGGCCGTCGCCGAGGGCGCATGCGTGTGCTGCTTATAACGATGCTGTGGGCATATAAGTAGTTGTCCAAAACAAAGAACGATAAGAAATGAACAGAGTTCTGTAACCATCCCTCCTAAGTAATCCAAATCCTACGGAAGTCAGCCGCATTTCCTCCTTGTTCTTCCCCAAATTCTTGTTATTCCCAGTCTAAATTTTATTTAGGCCTTATTTAGTTCTCTTGCAAATTGCAAGTTTTTCCACTCTCTCTATCATATCAATTTGTACCCGTATATATGGAGCATTAAATGTAAATAAAAAAATAACTAATTACACAGTTTAGTTGTAAATCACGAGACGAATCTTTTAAATCTAATTAGACCACGATTAGATAATATTTATCAAATCAAACGAAAGTATTATAGAAGTTTAGATTCTAACATTTGTAATTTTCACACGAACTAAACAAGGCCCAGAGTCATAACACTTGCCGCTTTTTAGCTCCTGGAGACGCGGTCCCGTCGGCAAGGCGCGGCCACCTAGGACCTAGCCGTCCGCGCGCAGCCTTGGAGGAGTGGTGGCCCCGTCGCCGCGTGGCCTCGGAGGGGCCACCCTATCGGCGAGTTGCCCTGGTGGTGGGCGGCCCTCGGCCCTCGTCAGCGCGTAGCCCTCCCCTGCGCGAGCTCCCATCCCCGGTGAGCCCCTTGCCCTGCACGAGCGCCAATCCTAGCGTGCTCCCATCCCCGTGCGGGCATAGGAAGGGAAGACGGTAACGAACGGGTCCACCTATCAGTGAGAGCCGGATTTTAGAAGCCACAATTGTTGTACCAAAGGGACACTTGACTTTCTCACATATTCTTCTCCAAAACCACTTTTCCAACAGTGTGACACCTCTTGCTCCAGCGATGAATTAGCAAGCATGAGCTTTGTCCTTTGTGATGACTGAGCTATGCACACGACTATGGTGGAAGCACATTTGTCACATATATATGTATTGTTGTCCCGTTGTAACACACGTGCACTTACCTAGGACTATATGAAAGTCTAAAAAAGGACAGCAACAGAACAATTAATTAGTTTGCAAATAGTTAAACGCAATCTTCATTGGTGCCACAAATTGCAAAACGTGGACCTAAAGGAGTTCCCATGAGAACTTGATGAGGCAAAGAAGCTAAGAGAGGCTCTCCAAAAAAATCAGTGCAGCAATTTTCTAGTTTCCAAATTCTGTAGAATCGAGCACTTCCTTATGAACTGAACATGCATGTCTAAACCATGTAAGGTCAATATTTGATTAGGGTGAAGGATATGCCAGATATGTAAAACAATCCTATGTTTTAGAAATCCCAAATTGCCAGAGAATCATAAACCATTTCAAAACGACAAGAAAAAATTATGGTGTTTATCTGCCAGTTTGGTAGAGAATAGAGCATGGAGCATGTTAAGAAAGTATCTAATGAAAATTAAGTTTCGCCATGAAAAATTAGACACATCCTACAAGCTTAAAGCATGAGATTCCTACAGATCTGTCTCAAACTTAAACTGCATGATGGATCACTGTAAGCAGACTGGTATTTCTTAAAGTCAGATCCCAGGTAAAGCCTGACAACCGAAGTAAAATGGAAAGAACAATTCAAGTAGATGCATTCACAACGTTATTTCAACCAACGCACTGGTACCCAGTTCAAACGTCATGTTCTTCCACATCCAGTTCCACCATAGCATAGGTTCCCAGTTCAAACGCCATGTTGTTCCACAATCAGTTCTAGAACACAGACCATTGCATAGGTACCTAGTTCAAACACCATGGTGTCCACATTCCATTCAAGAAGACAGACCATACTACATAGTCTAAGGCATGACTAGTTCATTGAGACAGATAAATATGTCCATAAACGATCAGTACTCAGCAAGGTATTGCAGCACACGTCTTCTAGTTCCGCTGCATGAATAATAAAAGGGATTAGATATACAACAAAAGGGAGGAAGGAGTTGCTACTGCTCATGTAGTGAGAGGAATGGAATCAAGTACCCGTGGAAGCAGCCGTGGACGCCCGTAGACCATCCAAGGAACCATGATCAGCACAGTAGACCCCACAATGGCAACAGTGAGCACAGTGGCTAAGTCTGATTGATCTATGAGATAGTAGGCAAAGAAGCCCAACATGGCACCCATGAGCGCAATCTCAGCAAACAGCATCACAGCAACAATATTCATCCAAGTCTTCATGCTTGCCTTCGGCTTTAATGAGTTGGCCATCCCCAAAACTATCAAGCTGAAAGGCAGGAACACAATTGCAAGAGCCATGAATATCGTTTTCACATTCTCGTGATTGTTTAGGTGATGACTGCTCTTTATCATCCAACTGGCAGTTGCTCCAAAGAAGTTCAACGTGTTGAAGATACCAGCATAGGCAGTCGCCGTACTTTTCGCATAGTCAACGAATAGCTGAAAGGGGGAAGATCGCAACGTGAAAAATAAATCCACGATAATATAAAGTATGAACGTGTGTGTGTTGTGCTGTTACCAAAAAACTATATTTGTAGCGTTATGTTCGAAACATCAATATTACACGAGTCTTTGTAAACCAGTGGGCAATTATAATATAACTCAAGTAGTGTTAGATTGTCTCCTAATGGTGCATGAGAACTGCTATTTTCTATTGGCTTCACCTGTAGTATTGTATAGAAAATAGTTTCAATAGTGCTAGTCTGGTCTTGGCTGCTATTTTTTCCATAAGGTTTGCCTAAATAAAGCAACATGCAAATTTGTATGAATAATTGCTCAAAGTTTAGCTGCAGCAAATTTGATTGTTTCAAGTTGGATTACCAGTAAGCAGACATAATTAATATGTCTCATAATAATTTTTGTTTCAAGTTATAACTGTGACATAATTATTCAATATGGCCCCCTGTGCTATCTGGCTCACAAATGATTTTTTAAGCACTCAACAGTACTTAGCATGGCGATCATGTTGAATGTCGCTAACAGCTGAACAAGCAATGCCAGACCAGGTACTGAACCTATCGTCAGACTTCATCCAGAGAAACAAGCAGATTAAGTCAGCTAAATCTATCAGTGTCACTAACTGACCTTCAGTGCTAATAGGTGTAAAATTAGGTTGGACAAATATTTTGCACGGCCAAGCAGACAATCATATAACTAACAAAACTAACAAAATAAGTGTTACTGAACAGGCCAAAACAATTGATTTCATCTTCCTCAACTTCTGCTCATAGGTATGGAAACTTGAAAACAAACAAATTTTATTGTTCTAAGTTTAGTGGCAGTACCTCATCCACGGGCTCCACGGCATTTGCATTGTGTTTGTCAATGAAAACTTTGGCGGCATGGAGTAGTTTGCCAAGTTGGTAACCCCGTGCACGGTCAACTGGTGCCTCCTGCTGCTGCGGTGGCGGTGATGCCGGCACATCCTCCAACCTGAGCAGCCGTTCGATCTCAACGACGAAACCCTGATCCTGTGCACCAAATCAATATGATCCAAACTCAGTACTAATAACAAACAGCCTGTCTACCAGTGTCGATTGAAAATATACCACAGGAAATTGATGAACATGTAAATTTTATAAAGAGCAATTAACGACCGATAAGAAATGGATCATACACTTTCCACATTGATACCACATTAAAGCACTAAGCACATCTAGTTTTTGGTTTTGGCCAATACCCTCCCTCATCTATGTGTTCTTCTGTTGGTGGTGGCTGTACATTTGGACCATGAATGCTTATGGGCAGTTGGGAGGACTATGACTTGATGAGGCCACCGCCCCAAGTTGTAAAATATATCCAAAAGCTAGCTACTTGATGCGCTACTAACGACTAAACTAGCAACAACTTTAATTAAAAAAATGACAATCTGTCAGACCAATTTAAAAAATCAAGATTGTACCATTCATTTCAGACTGCACGATGCCACGATGGGAGCAGCGCGACCTGAAAAACGACCATCGGTCCTACTCTACTGGGCTGCTGGCCTGGGTTTCTATTTCCATAGCGCCTCTGGCCCATTAGACAGCCTAAACGACACCGGCACACATCTAAAGCCCAAGAACAAAGACGGCACCAGCGCTGCTTCTTCCGGCGCTCATCGCGCCGCAGGCATGGAGAGGGGAAAAAATAGTGAGCCTCCGATAGGGTAGGTCCGCCTACCAAATCTGCTATGGACACAGAGCGGCGAGGCAGCCAACCCTCGCCGGCGGCCGTGGCTGGAGGAGAGGGAGGATGCGGAACGTACCTCCATCGCCATGGGAAGGAGGAGGGCGGAGGCGGATATCGAAGCCGACGACGCTCCTCGTTCGCTGCGCGGCGGCGGCGGCGGCGATAGAGAGCGTCCCTTGGAGCGAGGGATTAGGGCACGTCCAACACTTGACCCCCCGTCCCGTCTGTAAGACGTTTTTCTTTTGCAAAAAACACCCTCGCGAACAGGAGTATTGTGGAATTTAGTTGCTGGGATTTGGGATATGGGTGGGAATTGGGATAGGGAACGAAGTGGTGGGCCCCAACTGCCAGCAGTGGAGTGGAGATAGATTTGGGGCATTTGGACTTTTCAAAAACAAACAAAAAAAAAAATGTTTCCAGTGGGAGTAAGCAAACACGGGAAATGATACATTTCGCCGCCGCCGTGTCCCGCCCGTGCCCGATGCCTCCAGGATGGGGTGCGTCGCCACCACAAGCGTTCCGCGCATCCTGGAGGCATCGGAGCCGGCGAGCAGAGCGGGAGCAGCAAGCCGACGCGCGCACGGTCGGGTCCCGGCAGTGGGTGCGCGCAAGCCGACGCCCGACGGCACTGCCGCGGCCGGCCCCGGCGTTGGGCGTCAGCACGGGGCGGCTGAGATGCCATTCATTGTGCCCTCTTGTCCAATCACCTTCACCACCGCGTCCCGACGGCAGATTCCCAGCGCACGTGCAAGTGAGGGGCTCCTGCACGGCGCTGAGGCGGCAAGCGCGCGACCGGATCGTGGCAACAAATTTTTCTTGCGAGTTGGTCTTCCCCGGCGACACCTGAAAACTGCTCCGCCATGCCCGTCCTGCCAAGCTCTCCATACAACACTTCGCGCTAAGGCACCTTCTTCCCAATTAGTCCCTTCTTTCAATGTGTTGGGGTTGGTATTCAGATACTCAAATGCGTGCTCTTGGTTTCAGTCTGCTGCTAGAGCGGCAGTTTCACGCCACCGTCAGGACCATCATCGTGAGCAGACTACTACTACCCTGCCCACCTTTTTCTTCAGTTGGTCATGTAGATAGGCTAGCTAGGGTGCCTATTTGTTCAGGTGCCTGCATTTGTTTGGGCTCGGTAGCTGCCAACGCCAGGGCACCACCATGAGCCGAGCCGAGCCAAACCAAGTTCCCCTTTGGATGTGCATCAGTGCTGAGTAGAGCTTGGGCAAGCACCTTGCCGCCGGCAAGGCTGCAGTTGGTCAAATCGACCTTGCCCCTTTGTACGCTTTGCGCTGTGTCCCTGTCAGGAAGGAGACATGGGATAAGCAAATTTCAGTAACGTGAAGATGAGTTTCGAAAACTTAGGAATTTCAGTTTAATACAGCAGCCTTTTAATTGCACTTGGATTTAAAAATCATCAAATGTTAAATCCGGTTATGTTAGTCTTACTGCTGAGTCCTATTGCATCAAAATGATAGACAACCACAAGAGCTCATTCTTTTAGCTATAGGATTTAATATGTACAGTCTATTATTTATTTATTGGCTAAACTGCTCACCTAATGATAGTGAAAAGTTTAGAATAGACTATTCTTATCTGTCTGTCTGTTTCTATCTAGGTTCTTTCAGTCTCTTGATCTATTAGATTATTACTCCTGCCATATATTGTTCTACCTAGGTTGTTGCATAGTAAGATGCCAAATTCAGTGCTTGCAGTATTTTCGTTACCTTTTATAGTTTTGTTCTTCAGTGACAAATGGCTATCTAAATCATTGAGGCTTGATAGCACATACAAATAACACATATACTATCATCCTATTCCTGATTTGCTATTTATGCTATGTACAGATCTGCTTCCATGTTTACCTTAGTTACCGGACCAATCACAAGAAATGATAGTAATTGTAAAGAAAACTATGCTTAGATGTTCAGGAGCAGATTGCCATTCTTTTGCTACCTATCCTACTAAACTATTGTTCATGCCATTAGTTCTCCACCCTCTTGCTCTAACTGTTGATGTATGTAAATGTGCAGTGTCAGGTTCTGCTGTTGCAGATGGTGTTTTTTTTTTCTCTTTTTGTAAGTACTTGGTACTGCTCAGCCATCGTTCCATTTAGTTCATTCCAAAATTTCCTATTTTGGGTTCTGTTCCTTTCGTTAGTAGTAGCTGGTTTTGTAATATTCTGGCCCATGATACGGCTGCCAGCTTTCCTTTGGATTCAAGCATGCATGTTGCTGTAAGCTTATATATTAATTTGTCCTTCCAACAATCTTTGCTTGGCCAGTGTTCCTGTGATTGATGGCCATGGAAATGCTGCAGTACAACTGTACAAGCATGACTCCAATTCCTTAATTTTCAACCTAGAAAAATGAAAACTGCAAATATGTTAAACCAGTATAGACATCTTCAATATCTATCTGTGCTTCCATGCATTTTCCATTATTTCCTACTCATGTATCATTCGTTGTGTTTTAGATTCCCTGTATGCTAATTATGGACATATTATTTTTGCAGGACTTCAAGGACACCATTTCATCTTCTAATGTTGCATCCATGCACAAAGCACACCACAATATACGTGTTATGACCGGCATTCCCTATCAACGCCGAAAGCCCATTAGTGGCTAGAGGGAAGCCGGCCATCAAGGGGCCATGAGCCCATATATTTATCGTAATTTGATTACTTTAGGGGTTATTTTATAATTACTATTAGAGAGACATATAAATACTTGTAAACTCTTTTGGAGGAGATTAAGCAAAAACAATATATTTGTTTCCGGCTTCCTCGGGGAGCCGGGATTTGCCCTAAGCCGCCGCCTAGCTCCTTCCCCTCGCTTGGTCCAGCGTTCTCGCCCGGGGCGCCCGATTAGCCCGCAGCGAGCACCACGCCCAGCTCCTCCTCCCTCTCATCACTACAGACTACGCCACATCCCCGGTAGGATCAGGAATCCTATCAATCTGGTATCAGCTTGCCAGGCCACGATGTCGCAGCCACCGCCCACCGCCTCCACGCAGCCGCCCATCACCCACACCGCGCCGCTCTCCGCCGCTGACTCGGGCCTCTCCGACGCATCTGCTGCCTCCTCTGCCGCGCCTCTCACGCTGGAAACGCTGGCCACCGTCGTCCCTCGACATCCAACGTGAGATGAGGGAGATGCGATCTGCACAGGCTGGGTCCGTCCAGCCACCGCCGCCTCTCTGCATCTTCCACCCCGGCGTCCCTACCCTACGGCATGCCGTCCTCGGGGTCGGGCGTTCCCCTCCACCTCCTGCAGTGGCCTACTTCGCCGTCTCCGCTGCCTGACTGGCTGCAGGTCCAGATGGCGACCTCCGCGCCGGCCTACTCCACCGTGACTTCCTCGACACCAGCGTCCTCGGCTCCAGCGTCGTCACTCGCGACCTCATCCCTTCCCCACGCCCGGCGGCATCTTCTATGGGGGGGATGGGCGTTATTCCGGGAGGACCCCCACCATCGTTCGGCCAGGCATCCGGGGGTGCTCGACACAACGGCCTTGCTGCGGCGCTCGCCATGGGGGCGCCCAGGCCGAACCCAAATTCTACAAGCTAGAGTTTCCGATCTTTGATGGCTCGGCGGATCCGCTCAAGCTGGTTGAACCGGTCACGAGCAATTCTTCCAAGGACAGCGAGACGCCCGGCCTCGTCTCGGACTTGGCTCGCGTCCCCACCACTAGCGTGGCGCTGCACAGGCGTGGTACTATGCCCTGGAGCAAGACGAGGGGATGCCAGCTTGGGAACGCTTCCGTGCCCTGCCTTTCTGCTCGTTTCGCCCGCCCGGTTCGGGCACTCGGTGGCGAGCTTCGCCCGCCTGCCCTTCACCTCGGCCGTGCGGGACTACTCGGGCGCTACAACGCCGTACTACGCCACGCCGCCTGCGATCTCTCCGCTCGCCAAAAGGCGGAGGCTATGCGTGGCGGCCTCCCGACCATCGAGAAGCATCGTCCAGATGCGTGCACCGCCGGACCTCCGATCCGCTATGTACTTGGCACGGGCTTTTGAAGACTGCGTCTTTCCACCTCCCGACACAACCAGCACGCGGCACCCGACCTCCTCGGCGATCGGCTGGGCGCCCAATGCGGCGCCCGCCGAATGTCGCACCCACCGCGGCCGGGCCGTGCCTCCACCAGCTCGGGCGCTGCAGCAGCCCCACCATGCGCCCGGTTTAAATCGTCTTCATCGCTGCGCGGCAAACAGAACGTCGCCGCCGGGGGCTGTAGCTTCAAGCTGCGACGAAGCCCCACGTTCGCGGTCCGCGTGTGCCCGCGCCTCTTCTACCTGGAGTGCGATGATTACCTTGAAGGCGAGCCGGCAGCCGATGTCCAGGATGGCATGCCGGTTCTCGAGGAGGCCCTAGCGCCCGGCCGCCGCTAACGCCCTCGTGGTTTCTCTCCAGTACATTGCGGGGATTCGGGCGGCCAACTCCATGCTGCTGCCCGTCACCATCAAGGGGGAACGCTTCCCTCGCCCTCCTCGACACGGGTCGACGCACAACTTCATGGCGGGGAGACCATCGTCGTCTCGGCCTCGTTCGGGCCGGTGCCGACCACTGCGCATCCACGGTGGCCAATGGTGACCGGATGCCCTGCGAGGGCATCGCGCGCGAATGTGCCCATCCGCATCCACGGCGGCGACTTCTTCATCACTGCGTGGGACTCAACACAGGCGGCCGACTTCATCATTGGTTTCGACTTCATCAAGACTTTGGGCCCCATTCTTTGGGATTGTGAGGCCCTCACGCCGTCGTTACGGAGGAACGGCCGCCGCATCACACGGAAGGGGAGTGGCCGGGCAGCCGCACCTCAACCGGCCCCCTACGCCCAGCTGCCGCCCACGGCGCGCGACCAGCGACTGCCCTTGCTGGGCGCTCTCCTCCAGCAGCACGCCCCGTCTTCGCCCGAGCCCACGGGGGCTCCCTCCGGCGCGTCCGTATGACCACCGCATCCACCTGCTGCCCGGTACCGCCCCGGTGGCGGTGCGTCCCTACCGCTACCCCCAGCTGCAGAAGGATGAGCTGGAACGGCAGTGCGCGGTCATGCTGGCGCAAGGCATCATCCGGCCCAGCACGTCGCCGTTCTCCGCACCTGTGCTCTTGGTGCGGAAGGCGGATCACTCTTGGCGTTTCTGCATTGACTATCGCGCGCTCAACGCCAAGACCTCCAAGGACAAGTTCCCGATCCCGGTGGTTGACGAACTGCTCGACGAGTTGCACGGGGCGAAGTTCTTCACCAAGCTTGATCTCCGCTCCGGGTACCACCAGGTGCGGATGCACCCCGCCGACATCTTCAAGACGGCGTTCCGCACCCATCATGGCCACTTCGAGTTCCTGGTCATGCCGTTTGGGCTCTCCAACGCCCCCGCCACGTTCCAAGCTCTGATGAACGACGTCCTCCGCCCCTACCTCCGGAGGTTTGTGCTGGTGTTTTTCGATGACATCTTGATATACAGCTCGTCGTGGGCCGAGCACTTGCAGCACCTCAATATCGTCCTCAACGCCCTGCAAGCTCATCACCTACACCTGAAGCGCTCTAAGTGCTCTTTCGGGGAGCCGTCCGTGGCCTATCTTGGCCATGTCATCACCGAGGGCGGTGTCGCCATGGACGCTGACAAGGTGGCCGCCGTGGCTGCGTGGCCACTTCCTCGCTCCGCCCGGGCCCTCCGCGGCTTCTTGGGCCTGGCCGGCTACTACCGGAAATTCATCAAGGACTTCGGCATCATCGCTGCACCACTCACGCGTCTCTTGCGGCGAGACGCGTTCTTGTGGGACGACGACGCGACGACAGCATTTGAGGCGCTCAAACGCGCTCTGACCACGGGGCCTGTCCTTCAGATGCCGGACTTCGACGCGACCTTTGTGGTCGACTGTGACGCGTCGGGTGCGGGGTTCGGCGCTGTCCTCCACCAGGGCGCGGGACCCCTCGCCTACTTCAGCCGGCCCTTTGCTGCCCGACATCTCAAGCTCGCCGCATATGAACGCGAGCTGATCGGTTTGGTGCAGGCGGTGCGCCACTGGCGCCCTTATCTGTGGGGGCGCCCCTTTCTGGTTCGCACTGATCATTATAGTCTTAAATTTTTACTTGACCAGCGTTTGTCCACCGTTCCTCAGCACCAGTGGCTCAGTAAACTCTTCGGCTTCGACTTCACGGTGGAGTACCGGCCGGGCCGCCTGAACGCCGTGGCGGACGCTCTGTCCCGCCGCGATATGCAGGACAACACGGCGGGCTCGGCACCAGGGCGGCCGGGGCTGCTCTAGCCCTGTCCGGACCGTCGTTCTCCCTCCCTCCTGAGACATTCGGCGCGCGACGACGCCACCGGCCCCGACGGCCAACGGCTGCTGCAGCAGCTGCAGGCCGGGCGACCTCGGTGAGCCGTGGGCGTCTCGACCACGGTCTCCTTCTCCATGGGCGCCGTATCTACGTGTTTTACCATGATGATCTCCGCCACCAGGTGCTCCGGCTGGCCCATTCGGCCGGCCACGAGGGCACCTAAGACACCGCATCGCCTCCGTGCCGACTTCTACATCCCGCGGGGACAGTGCTGGTCCAGGACCTGCGCGCGCCTTTGTGCCATGCCAAGAACAAGACGGAGACGCTGCAGCCAGCCCGGGCTGTTGCAGCCCCTCGAGGTGCCTTCCCAGTGTGGGCGGACATCTCCATGGACTTCATCGAGGGGCTGCCGAAAGTCGCAGCAAGTCGGGCCATTCTCACCGTCGCCGACCGCTTCTCCAAATACGCGCGCATTTTATTGCGCTCGGCCACCCCTACACCGCCTCCTCGGTGGCCCGGGCCTTCTTCGACGGCGGCATCGTGCGTCGCGCACGGGTTCCCCCTCTCCATAGTCGGCGACCGGGACCCGTGTTCACCCGGCCATGTGGGCGGGACCTCTTCCCGATGGCGGGTGTGCAGCTCCGCATGAGCACCGCCTTCCATCCCCCGAGACGGACGGCCGGTCCGAGGTGGTCAACAAGGTGATTGCTATGTATTTGCGTTGTGTGACGGTGACCGGCCTCGTGCGTGGCGGGTGGAGTAGCTGTCATGGGCGGAGTATTGCTATAATACCTCCTTCCACACCGCCCTCCGCGCTCGCCCTTCGAGGTCGTCTACGGCCGGCCCCCGCCCATTCTGCCTTACCGGCCGGGGGGACGGCACGCCACGGAGGCTGCTGATTTCCTCCTCCTCCGCGGTCGGGATGAGATACTTGCTGAAGTTCGCCAACGGCTCCTCCAGGCTCGGCAGCTGTCCAAGAAGTACTACGACGCCAACCACAGAGCCGTGGAGTTCGAGGTGGGCACGTGGGTGCGGCTCGCCTTCTTCACCGTACTCACGCGGTCCCTCGACCCACGCGCCAAGCGCAAGTCGGGGCCCGTTGGGCGGGCCGTTCAGCGTTCTCGAATGCATCGGCGCGTCGCCTATCGTCTCCGGCTGCGGGGGCTCGCATCCACGACGTCTTCCATGTTGGCCTTACGAAGCAGCACCGGGCGACCCTCCTTCGACTCGGGCGATCTTCCTCCTGTTCTTGATGGCCGTGTTCTGCCAGCTCAGGCGCGCGCCTGCCCCGGCGCCAGCCCGGCGCCGAGGAACTTGGCGCGTGCTGGTCAAGTGGGCTGGCCTTCACGAAGACGAGGCTACGTGGGAGCTCCTCGGCGACTTTCGTCTTTGACTACCCGATTTCCAGCTCGAGGACGAGCTGTTTTTGCAGCCGGGGAGAGATGTTATGACCGGCATTCCCTATCAACGCCAAAGCCCATTAGTGGCTAGAGGGGAAGCCGGCCATCAAGGGGCCATGAGCCCATATATTTATCGTAATTTGATTACTTTAGGGGGTTATTTTATAATTACTATTAGAGAGACATATAAATACTTGTAAACTCTTTTGGAGGAGATTAAGCAAAACAATATATTTGTTTCCGGCTTCCTCGAGGAGCCGGGATTTGCCCTAGCCGCCGCCTAGCTCCTTCCCCTCGCGTCCAGCCTTCTCGCCACGGCGCCCGGGCGCCCGGCAATGAGCACCACGCCCAGCTCCTCCTCCCTCTCATCACTACGACTACGCCACATCCCCGGTAGGATCAGGAATCCTATCAATATGTGCTTTTGCCTTGTGTACTGGATAAATGTTTCTGAGGAACCTTCCTTCTCGCCTTGCTTTGTGTCGCCCGTGTATCTAAATTTCATTTAAAGATGTCATAGACACACTTAAAGTTTTGTTATTTGAATCGATTACATTTACTCACAATATTAATTTGTGAGCATACTTAAATACTCAATCTACGATACAGATACAAACACAAAATTGTAGACTAAAACACTGAATTATGCAAAGGCTATGATACGAGTGATTGTAGGATAGAAAATATTATAGATGTGGGCTACATGGGATGAAAATGAAAAACACCTAAACCAATGCAAGGATGTTCTCTTTTCTTCCTGTACTTTTGGATGTGATATGACATGTTGATGGATATCGGATGAAATGCATTCTAGGAACCCATCTTTCCTTGTACAAATTTCCTTGAATGTGCCGTTGTTGTCAACCTTGAAGCTATACATGCTTCCTAATTTCTTCCTATTATACTTCAATTATATTCATGCTCATGGTTATCTTTTTGTGCAGGTCGACAGAAAATCAAAACCTCCTGTATGCAAAATCATGGATTTTTACAAAGAGAAGTATAAGAAAGAAACCAAGGACAAAGAACGCTTGAAAACCAAGGTATTTTACACTTGTACTGTGAACTTTATCTCTCCTTTTCAGCCATAGGAATTAGAATTGTACATCAATACTACTGCACTTTCAGTCATATGGTCATCCAAGTTATGCAACGAATATAGCTGTATTGTCACATCTGAAGTCCATTTTATTTGGCTAGTTGTAACCTAACAGTCCATTGCATCTGTTTAACTCTGTCCTACATGTAGCTTTACTCTTGTAGGTTTCACCCTTGTACAATAGGATCTTTATTACAAATAATAGATAGGTTCAAAATTTTCATGAAAGTACCTGCATCTGTTTAGATGGATCACTGTTCATATACATGTTCATGTCTGCACAAGTTGTTCTGTACTGGGTGTAATCACGGTTGAATGAGTGAAAACAACCAGAATTTTTGGGCACTGTTTTTTAGGTTGGCCATCGTTAACTTCTGCAGTATTTGAGCCGTCTAATTAGTGTAAGCATTTAAGCTCAGATCTATGGAAAATACAGTTAACTATTATCTCCAATCATAGGTGTCTAATTCTTGCATAAATTATATCATATTGTAGACCTATTCTGCTTGTTTCTAAACATTGGATCTGTGCCTGATTTTTGCAGTCTGCTCTTGTCGTACGTAGTGGGGAGAACAAAGAAGTGAGATTTAAGGGCAAAATTATGAGTATTTTTGTTCTTCTATTATTTAGGGGACTGCAACCTATCTCGTTGGCAATAACAGTTTATCAGGTTTTGATATAGTCACATGGAGACTTTATTGGCACCTTCTAACTGCTTGTTCGGCCTGCTGCAAGCTTATATTCTGTTTTTTCTTTTCAGTTCTAATATACTAATGCCTAGTTGAACTTGTCCCACTTTTCTGAGGGCAAATTTTTGAACAGTTACATTTGAAAATGTCACCAGTTATATGCACTGTGATCATTATGAAGACCTTGTGGCATGCATCTTTATTGACAAACATTAGCTTTTGTGTGCAGGAATTAAAAGATTTGATGGTGAAAGCAGATGGGATTACCAGATTAATGGAGCGGGGTTACAGGGTGAAGGTGAGCTTGTCTTCTTTTTCAGTTCTGCAAATACCCATTGACAGCCCAATGAATTTCTGTTTTTTTTTTTAGTATCAGATCAATACACCTTATATCGAAGGAAAACCTTTGGTTCTTTTAAATTTCTAATCAATTATATCTTTATGACCTCTTGTTTACATTTTCCCTTGAATTCATATAATTAACTTCTGACACCAGAGCAGTAGACCTTATATCCTGGGAAAACAAAGGGAAATATTTGTGCTCTGTTCCAGATGTTTGTGCCATCATCTATTCTTTTTTCTTCTTGCACAGTGATTTATATAATTGGCTTTTTTATTCCAAAGGAAAAACTTCGGGTTTTGGTTGTTAACATTTTTTTCATTTTGTTTGCTGGGACAATCCCAAACAGATTTATGTACGTAGAAACAAGGAAACTAAATAGTACATAGTGATAATAAAAAGGGGAATGTGTGGATGTATCTCTTGCTTGGTTCAGCCTCAGATTTTATGTCTGTTATTTTGTATAGCTTGAGTTGTTTCCTTTTTTATCCATTTTATGTGGCTGCGGGTGGGATCTGGTATTCCTGATGTAATTCAGAATCAATTAATTATGATCAGAATAGGATTCTTCTTACTCAGATGGCCTCTGAATGGCCATGCCCTTCAGAATCCATTTCCCAGTTGGACTGGGTGTTTTGGATTTAGCTTGGATTTAGCCAACTGAATCCTCAGCTATCCTGTTCAACATATCTGCAATTTGTATTTGTAACCATATGCATATATTTATTCTAAATTTTCAAGCCGAACTCTGAAAATCAAATTGTCCTTCCTGTTTGACAGTGCATGGCCATGCCCTCAGGTAATGAAGGAGAAGATTTAGGAACACCACTATCTCGGTTATTAGGACTTGTGAGTACTCTGCCCCTTATTTTTTCCCTGTTGCTGATTAACCAAATGCCATCAATTCCATTTTGAGATTAATTAAGATCATGGTAACATGTTAAAGGCTCCTGTCAGTAAAAGCTCACTTCTTTCAGTAATTCCGTCAATTGAACAGATAAAAGATGTGTGCATCGTCGAAAGCAGGCCGCACTTGAACTCGAAGCATGCATATGTTATTGTCAGGCATGTGAAGTTTGCATCAAAGAAAGGTGGGAAGAAAGCTAGCCAGGCCATGGAAGAATCCGAAAAAGGTACCCGCAGTGCTGTCCCCGAGCCACCTGTTGATGGTAGCAATAGCGAAGACAAGACAGTTGGAGATGGTTTAGGAAAACCTGATGATCCTACCATCTCAGATCATGTTACGAAAACAGCCACCCATCTCTCTGAAGACTCTGCTGCCCAAAAAGAGGGGCACGATAGAGAATCTAAAAGGGAGTTGAATTGGTCAAAACCCAACCCAGGGGCTGGGGGTAACAGAACTAATCCTGGCCAGTGGGGACCACAAGCATCTGAACGTGGACATGGCTACAAGGATGGGCAACCTGGCATGGAAAAGCGAGAGAGCAACGTGCACATGCGTTGCATGAAGCCTAAAACGTCTTGTAGTAAAGACTCCATATGATCATTAGACGCTTGTTATTATAACTCATATGAATACGAGTTAAATCCAAGTCACGTGCTTAAGGATATAGAGGGCAATTTGGGAAGTGAAAAAAAAGTTGTCCAACAAAACGTGTTGTCCTTTAATATTAGGTAGAGATAGGAAATATGACTACCATTGTAACAAAAAAAAAAATTAATTCCTATCTATCCCTAGCAAACAATAAATTTTTTTGTTTAACTCTATGAATTTATAATGTGTTTCACGATTTCTGCAGCAGGAACAAAATCACTTACTTTTTTCTTTCACAAATCACACTTGCTCATTTGCTAACGATGGAACACACTACCTTTTTCACTCACACAAACGAAGGTCATTTGCTAACGATGGAACACACTACCTTTTTTACTCACACACACGAAGGCCACTCGTCATTTCGCCACAGACCCCTGAAACAGATCCCACGCATGGCAGTCCGATCTCATAAACAAACACAACAACCGAACAATACCTCGTTATTAGTCAAGGCTTGTTTGAATAGCTATGTATTCGTCTCAGATCCTTGCATATTGGACTGATTTTATTACTGTCAAGACAAAACATCTGCCATTTGACAATTTTATATAAAAATATCTATATTTTACATAATGTTGTTTAATCTATATGGCATATTTTCATTACAATGCTATAAAATCGAAGTTGCTTTGTATAAACTTGGTTAAATTTTAGAAAGTTTGACTAAGAAAAGAACTATAGTTATATTTCTGGACAGATTTAGTAGTATTTGTTAGTACAAAAGTGATACTACCAATTTCACATCAAGCTTTCACCAGCAATTAGCATTTCCTTTTCTTTTTTGGTCTGATATGCATGTGAGGGGCTTTGCTACATTGCTGGGACAGAATACGAGATGTTGCGATTTGACATGTAAATTCTCAGTTCAATACAATGTATTATCTGTATTTTCTCCAATTTCAAATGTCTCATTCCAGAAGAACATGTACACGTGTTCGTGTCAGAGAAATACGAGTGCTGTTTAGAGGAAAGAGGACTTTGTGGCGGCTCTGTCGGCCCGTAATCAAGCATGGCCCACAAGCCCAGTCATCCGACACATCCAAAGGGGCCAGGCCCAATTGGCCATTAGGCGTTGTCGTCTCCGTCTGGTTCGGCTTTTGGACGCGTAACAAAAATGCATGAAATTTGTAGTTCAATTTGATACGGACTTAACACGATATCGAGATTTCTATCCATCATAGTTGCCATTATCCTCATAAAATAATTTGTAGATTTTAAATTTTATATAAAGTATATAAAACATAATAAATACACACCATTTCTCATCATCGTTCTATGAATATTAATGTTTTTTTTCTCTCTTGTTGCAGCGTTTTTTTTTTCTCTCTTGTTGCAACGTAATGAATATTTTTGCTGGTTACTAAAAATTTTCCAAAAAATATGTAGAAGTAGGCATATAGTACTAATCTATACCTATTTATAAAGAGGCAAAATTTCTGCCCATTTTTTTTTGGTATGGTCTCCCAAACTAACTTCGTGAATGTGCAAATCAATCACTTTGCACTCACACTCTCGCTCTAACTTTCTTTATCCAAAAGTAAAAGGATGTGATTTATATTTATATTTCTATTTTAGTTATTATTAATTATTAACTAATAGTTTCTACACATCATCGATTAGATCATTGTTTATTAACCGTGGAGCACATAGTTTTCTAGACAATGTGGCACTAATTAATAAAGCTTACAATTCACTTCGGCCTCTTGTCTCTTGTTGGACCAAACACAGGTCTCGGCCTATGACGGATTGGACTTGAGAGAGACTGACTATTGAGAGAGACTTTCATCATCTTTTTATTCTTATTACATAATTTATTCTATAATTTATATATACTCTATAGGTAAATTATAAAAGTCATATAAAAGTGGACATAAAGTAAAATATTTTAACCTAAATTTATTTCATGGTACCGATAGTTTTTCTTTTGGACCACTCAATATGTTCTCTACATATAACTGAGAGCTGGTGTCGAGTCTTTTAAATAAAATAAATACTTTACAAGAAAATCAAAATTATGTTTATAAGAATGGAATTCAATCCAGTTATACATCCCATTGCAATGCACGGAAAAAAGCGTTGCTACCTCATGCCAAATCGAACAGGACCGCAAAAAACAACAACGTAATAAAATAAAATTTTAGAGTCAACAATATATTTTTTTTATTTTATTATTAGTTTTAGTGACTCTCTCCTTCTATTTTTAGTCATAATATCTACTGATGATGAACAGGACAACCCAAAGTAATAAAGGTAAATACGGTAAATACTGCATGTGTATATGTATAATTATTAATAAAATGTTGACGTCATTACTCATAGCTCCGACACTAACGATGCCGTCACATCGAGGTCAACCTGGACGTTGTTGATAATCACATCTACATCAACAAAACTGTCATGGTGATCATCATAACATAAATTATATCTTTTAAACTTTTAAACTTTATAGAAAGGATAAAATATAAATAGATGTGAAACGTCCCTTCTTGATTTCTATTAATGTTTTGATAGTCCTTTTTTCTCCCATTGCAAGGCATTTTTGCTAGTAATATATTAAAGGAAAGACAAAGTGCCGATAGCTCGTTTAATTGCTTTCCCTTGTACCGGGATAATAAGCACATATTTGAACAATCTGGGTAAACGGTAAGCCATCTGGCCCCACAGGATAAAATGTGGCATTGTACAGTATAAAATCTGGGTAAACGGTTTATCAGTAGTACGTAGAGAATAGAATATTTACGTACAAGGAGCATCGCTGTTCTTTTAAAGGGAGATATATAGTTTCCTTGTATATTTACAGTAAATAGGATCTAGGCTTTCCATGCATGCATGCATAAAGAACGGGTGAAAGAATTTGTAAACCACGTCAGGGTATATATTTCCCTGCTGCACTGTAATATGCAGGCGGACTCAGAACATCTCTCCCTTCTTCTTTGTTCATTTCGATCGCTTGTTCCGATGGGCCACCGCCATGTCTTCCTCGTCTCGCTGGCTCTTCTCCTCGTCGCCACCACGCACGCCGCCGGAGGTCATGCTACTCAAACCGCCGCCGCCGCCGCCATCAACCAGCAGGTATATATGCACATGCATGCATGTACAACTTCATCACTGACTATACTACTCGCATAAATATGCAATGCATGCGCTCCATGGTTAGTCGTCGTTAGGCTTCAAGATCGACGTGTCATGTTCATGTCAGCAGGGCACGGATGGCGGTGTCGTCGTCGTCCGGAGCATGATCGGGTCGGAACCGCCGAGCTGCATGGGGAAGTGCGGCTGGTGGTGCGTCGGCCGCAGCTGCGAGGCCGTGCTGGTGCCCATCGAGCCGCCGCAGGAGCAGGACAACGACAAGCAGATCAGCCGCCGTCATGGGAGCAGCGGTGGCGGCGACGGCTCGAGAACAGCGGCGGCTCAGCATCGGCGGCCGTCGTCGTACGACGACCGCGACGGCTCAAACTACAAGCCCGTCACCTGGAGATGCAAGTGTGTGGGGGCAAGCTAGGTGAAGGCTGCGTTGATGGGCAGGCATGCAGGCATGCGTTGATCATCAAGATTCAGATTTCAGATGATCGTCTTCTGAGGAACCTTCCTTCTGCCTTGCTTTGTGCCACCACCCGTGTATCTAAATTTCATTTAAAGATATCTTAGAAACACTTAAAGTTTTGTTATTTGAATCGATTACATTTACTTGCAATATTAATTTGTGAGCATACTTAAATACCCGATCTAGGATATAGGTATAAACACAAAATTGTAGACTAAAACACTGATGAATTATGCAAAGTCTATGGTATGAATGGTTGTAGGATAGAAAATATTATGGACGTGGGCTATATGGGATGAAAATGAAAAAAACACCTAAACCAATGCAAGGGTAAAGAGCAAACCTAATGGTAACACCTAGAGCTCTGATTACCACGTGATGGGAACAAAGGTGCCTGATGTCCCATTAGGCGAACATACTCTCATTTGGTGGAGATTTGATACACACAGTCTAACTTCCGATAATACCTAAACATTCCAATCACAATATCATGTCCACTATGGTTATCAACCATTTATAACCTTGTTGACCTCTATGAAGGTCAGTTCTTACCTGCAAATTGAAGAACACAAGCAAAAAAAGAAAGAATGTAACTAACTTTGCCAAAGAATGATTAAGCATGAAGACTATCCTTGCCTTTGAAAAAAGAAAGAGTGCAACTAAAAGTTGTGGTCTCCGTCTCACTAATAGATGCACGATGACTATTCAATGAAAAATTAATCTAAGAAAAAGGTCAAAAATGCTAATTTGGGTTATGGATACTGACTAACATAGAGTTAGGGGCAGGCAAGGACCCATGGACACGTCCCTAATGAACTCTGACATGATACAATATTCAATGGCTCAAAAGATCGCCATGCAACACACCAATAGAATATGTATGCCAACTTTTTTCGATGATTTTCGCTGAATCATAGGGAATTTGGACCAATTATATTGGAAATCTTATCTATTTAGCATTTTGTTATTATGTATAATGCCAAAAAATTGAGTTACTATGGGACCAGGGTGATATCTTTATTGTGGACCACTTTTGGTGTCCTGGAGTAGGAGTTGATGTGGATTAGCTAGGTCTCAGACTCACTTGAGACACCCACGTTGGTCTTCTCTGCCTCCATGCCTCTCTCCATATACTTTCTTTACCTATATATATATATATATATATATATATATATATATATATATATATATATATATATATATATATAGTGAGCATCTATAAAAATTTGGTATTTTAACTTGCTATTCTTATTTTTTTGGTAAAATCATAAAAAAAAACTCTCCAACAACTCCTCAAATCAACTCCTCATTTATCTCAAGTTGCTATTCTTTCCTCCCACGCGGATGCGACTTGCTATCGACCTTTTAGAAGAGGTGGAAGGGTGAAAAACAATTTTGTTTCTGTTTTTAGGTTCCTGATGTAAGTTTTCAAGAGGTGGAAGGATATAAATATAATTTTGTTTAAATCCGGTGTTTTACGATATAAGTTTGCCAAACTATTAGAGAGGGACTCTTTTTTTCACTTGCTATATATTTTAGAGAGAAGATTTACCAAATAAATTTTAGCAAATTCTTGGAGATGGTTAATAATATCATTAGGTAGCAATCTATTATCATAATCACAAAAAATAAAAACTTAGGAACAAGCACACCCAGAGATTAAGTAATATGATTCCGCAGGTGGAGGCCTCATCAGTAGGTGAGGAGCAACCCCTCCAAACACTTTCAAACTCGTATGTGATCTCGGCGTGGCTTGGCTTGGATTGGGCCATTGAGAAAACAGCGATAGACCAACAATGGTAGGGAGAAAAGTGGTAGAACTAGGCAAGAAGGCACATGTGGTCTTGATGGAGAAGTGCTTACTACTGACACTACCAAAATGGTGGACTTCTCTTAATATTTTTAAGTGGTAGTAAAAACACTACTACTAGTTGCACATAAAAATCTTTCTAGAAGGTATTTAGTAGGATAAATTTATACTAAATTTTGAATACTAAGACACTCGAAGAATCTTGCTTCACTAGAAGAAGTTTTGAAATTCTGATTGTGCGAGGTGTCTTCTAGGCGACTGGCAGTGGGCAGGAGGTGGAACACGGTGCCCAAACTCGGGGCTTAGGTGCCGTCTGGATGACATGAGATTCTAAAAATCTAGATAATCTACCATGAAAGGGATTCTAAGATTTCGAAACTTTGAGAGATGCGACTTGGAGAATCATGCTTACTATCTCTCCCTTTTGGATGATGCACGGATTTTTTTTATTCAGAATCCCAAAATCTTCAATGTATTTATTAGACAGGATCTTAGATATGGATTGGTCAGTTTGTGCACGCTCAGGACAAGGGAGAGGACAGTGGAGCGCTGGCGGGATTTTTGGTTGGGCTCGAGAGGATTGGCAACAAAGGGCATGGCGGCGGCCGCTGCGATCCTCAGAGCGTGGCCATGGCGGTAGCAAGCATTGGACGGAGCAGAGCGGGCGCGAGAGATACATAGAGATGCGAGGCAAAGCGAGTGAGGAGCTGCCATGGGAGGGAATGTTGCTGGCCACCGGCAAGTCTCGCCGGGCCGGGGAGATGCTGGCTCTCTCTCCTGATTTTGGATGATAAGCAATTATTTTAACAAACGCAATGTCCACGATAATGGTACATGCTTTTTAATGGACTGAACAAAGGTCTAAATATTAGCGGTGTCCCTAACCAAAATGTTGTGCCCTTGAATTAATCGATCTAGCGAAACCACACCCTGGCCTACTAGCAGTGCAGGACAAAATGTGGCCTTGTACTCGCTGCAGCCTGCAGACCTAGTGAAGTGACAAAGCCAAGCTGTCCGTTTCGTTTCACGAGAGGACCATTCATCAATCAATCAAGCCCTTTATTTGCAGATGTCTGCAGGCCGGCCGTTCCCGTAGGCGCAGGCAGATTTGCTTTTGCAGCAGCAAGCGATCGAGTTGAGACTTGAGAGGTTGAGCAGACAGAGCTCTCTCTCACTCACGGTCGCTCCCTCTTCGTCGCCTGGACCTGCCTACCACAACACACCCACTTCTCTTTCTCCATCATCCCCCCGTCCATCGGATCCGGATGGGCCACCGCCGCCATTGCTTGGTCCTCTCGCTGGGGCTGGCTCTTCTCCTCATCGCCGCCACCGCGCACGCCGGTGCCATCACCCAGCAGGTTTGTGTGTACTCTTTCACTGACCAGCAGTGACTACTGCTGTTGGCACTCAATCGATCAAGCAATGCAACAATGCAGGACACATCCGTCGGGAGCACGATGAGGAGCATGGTCGGGTCGAGGCCGCCGAGCTGCGAGGGGAGGTGCTGGTGGTGCCGGGCCCGCCGCTGCGAGGCCGTGCAGGTGCCCATCACGCCGCAGCGCCGCCATGGCCATGGGACCGCCGGCGGCGGCGGCGGCGACGGCTCGAGATCAACAAGACAAGGCAGTGGAGGAGCATTGTCTTCGTCGGCGGCGGCTCAGCACCAGCACCAGCTGCGGCGGTGGCCGTCGACGTCGTCCTACGACGACCACTCCAGCTACAAGCCGCTCAGCTGGAGATGCAAGTGCGGCGGGGGCTAAAGCTACCTGATATGGCTGCCCAGCTGCAGCTTAGTTAGATTAGCTTGATGGTGACCATGCATGGACGGGGAAGATCGATAAGAGCACGTCTTGTCTTGCAATGTGACGATGATCTTGCGTTTGTGGGTCGATCGATCGATCCATCCAGTTGACTGCAATGTGGATATAGATGAAGTAGCTAGCTATGCATATGTATGTCTTGTGGCTCTCTCCATTATATTGCTTCATGCCTGTCTCTCTTTTCCTTAGCGGACTTTGTTAGCGAGTTTCATGAGGAGATGTGCTAGCTGCTTAATCAATAATAAGCTAGTGATTTGCCAAGCGCTCTCTCTCGAGTCTCGATGATCGATGTACGTACCTTACGTTGCTCAAGGTGACGGATGAATTTGCATTTTGTTAACTACTTGCCGTACGATAAGGATGCAATATAGCTGCCATTCATTGTCTGTTAGAAAGCAGAAAAAAAATCAGGCTCATATTGTCTAGTGTTTTCCTTAATAATCTGCGATAGGTGAGGTGAGCATATATTGCTAAAAGGGACCTAGCTAGCTTTATCTTTCTAAGTCTTGCATTATCCATAAAAAGATAATGGCCCTGCTTCTTTGTGTATTTTGCTCTTCCTTTTAATAAAAAATAGGGGCACAATTCAGTCGCGAAAAAATATGAAATGTCATAGTTAGAGAGAGCGGATTTTATATATGGGCGGCGTAGGGTGAACCGTAGGCGGACAGGCGATGGCGGACGGAGCCACCACGCACCCCTAGCCCCGATGGGCCCCCCCGCCGCCGCCGCCCGCCGCCACCTTGGCGCCGGCGCGCCGTCCCCCGTCCCACCCACCTCCTCTTCCTCCTCAAGCACCATCTCGCCATGCTCGCTGGAGCGGGAGCTGCTCCCATCCATGCCGCCGCCCGACGCCCGGTCGACCGCCCGAGGCCCCCCACCGGCTGGAGCCCGCCGGATCCGGCGGCTCGCCCGGTGGATGGTGGCCCGGCAGCCCCTCCAGCGCCCGGAGCGCAGCGCCAGCACTCGGGCTTGGCATCCCTCCACGCTCGGGACCTCGCCGCCCGCGGCCCCGCGACGACCGCCGCCACCTCGACTCGGGGCGGAGCCACCGTGGAAGCCGCCGCCGGTGGCGCCCGGGCCGGCCGGCACCCGCTGGGCGCTGCAGACCTTATTGCCTTCCATGCCGCCTCCTACGCCCGCCAGCCGTTCGACGCGCCGTGCCCCAACCGCCCGTAGCCGCCGCCGCCCTTCACCGCCATCTCCTCGGTATCGCCCGGCCGGCAATCGCCATGCGAAGCCTGCGGACCGCCGGGCCGTATGCGGCCATGCCATGCCGCCCGCCTCGGCCGACCAACCCCGCCACCGCCGCGCCGAATCGCCGCGGTCTCACTCGCTGCCGCTTATCGCCCTTCCGCTGCGCGCCACGGCGCCCAGGCCGCTCTGCTTCCGCGTTACTCGCGACCGCGCTCGGTGGCGCGCGCTAGGCGCCATTGCTCTCGAGCTGGGTGTGCTGCCGCTGCTCTCTTCGCTGATCAAGCGCGGCGCGCTACCACCGCTTCGGAGACGCGGCCGATGCGGATGGGCTCGGTGGTCCTCATCGAGGACGTCTTGAGGGCGACGTCGCCGCCCGGCCGACGCAGCGGGTCTGCCCCGATGTTGGGGCTTGAGCTTCCTCGTCCACCCCCACAATGCCAAATTCGCCGTCCTCCCTCTCCCCCCGTTCGCCCAGCCCTTCCTCCCCGGGGACGGCTCGGTGGGGGCACTCCAAGGCCCGACGTTGGGCGGAGGACGACTCGGAGGCGGAGAGCTCCCCCCACCTCCTACCTCGGCAAGGTCCGCTTGGGGTTGCAGGTTCGGGTGTCACCTTCGCTTGGATGCCCCGCGACATGCCTCAATCTTTGGAGCTTCTCGTGCCGGCCCCCATTGAACTGGGCAAAACGACCCTCGTCTAGGCCTCCCTCGCCGCCGGGAGGTGTGCGTGGCAAGGCTCCCGGGCAAGCGCGGGCGCGGGCGGCGCAACCACAACCGCAAGCGGCCCCGCCCCAAGTGGTGCACGGCTTGCCTGCCCGGCCCGTGGAAGGCCGCGTCCCCGCCCGGGGCGCCTCGGGCGTCACGGTTGGGGCCCCTGCTTCGCCCGATCTCCTCCGCTCCGGACGACGGCATCGAGTGCTCGCCGGAGTCGGTCCATGGCTCTCGGTGGGGAAGGCCCAGCCCGCCCCACACCGGGGGTAGCCAACGGCCCTCCGAGACGCTATCCGCGCGAGCTTGACGGAGGTGCTTCAATCGTTTCTCCATCGCGCACAAGGCGGCAACATGCAAGCCGCCTCCGCTGCAAGGGTTTTCGGCACCTCGCACGGGATCGCAAGCAGCGGCGCGAAGGTGCCTTCTTTTCCGCTTTTTCGCGTTTCAAAGACGGGGAGTTTACCACGCCCACCGGCCGCGCAGCCCAAAGCCGGTGCGCCGAGTGCGGGCTACCATAGCGCCTTGCACGGCCGCCATGACGACGCCCCTACTCGCGCGGCACACGCCCTGGTGCGCTACACGCGACGGTGGTGCGCGCAGGAGGCGGAGACGACGCCGACATCGCCACCATCGGGAGGAGATTGCCTTTGCGGCGGCCACGGCTGTTGCCGGGCCGATGCCCATGGGCGGGTCGGGCCGGGGACACTCATGCGACGCTGGATGGAGCCATGGACGCTTCGACTGACGACGCGCCGGTCGTCCAAGGACAACAACGACGGCGCCCAAGGCGGCGTCGGACGAGACGTCGGAGTCGTTGCTCCAACGACGTTGCAGCCGACCACGAGGCTATTGAACTCCTTCCACAGTGCTTGGAGGCCAGGATTATCGCACGCGAGGTCTCGGCGGACCCGATGATGGAGGAGTTTTTAGCATCGCTCGTGGTCGCGGGCGCCACTGACATCGCTTGCGAGGTCTCAGTGGACCCGATGTGGGAGGAGTTCGGAGCATCGCTCTTCGCTCAGGTCATACTTCCTCCGGTGGCACAGACCACTCCCTCGGCTGCTGTAGTGGCCCTCCAGCTGCAGGAGGACACGCCGACGCTGGATGTTCCACAGCCGGAGGACTCATCGACGGTTGCCTTACAGGATGACGTGCCAGGGGAACCACCGATGGCGGTCGACGTTCCACAGTCAGAGGACCCACTGACGGTGGCCCCACATCCAGTGGAGGTGGCCCCTGCAGGGTAGTCCCCTCGTGGAGCTGCGAACGCCGCCCTCGTGGCCCACTCGGTAGGCAATGGACTCGCCCGAAGTCATACACGGAGGCACACATGGAGCACGGCAACCCGCCAGGCTTCGGACCAGTCGCCACCTCGGGGGCTGCTGACAGTCTCAGTTCAACACCGGTGGAGTTTGGGGGGACGACGATTCCGCCAAACGCCGCCTCGACTGCTTCATCAACAAGGTGATACGCAAGGCAGACACTCAGCTAATCAGCGAGCCCCCTACGCAGCCTATGCCGGTGCTGCCATGGCGGAGCAGGCGACTGGCAGCCCAACGTCTTTCCTGAGTCCCTGCTTCTAAGCGCGGTGAGGTACTCGTCATGCAGCGCATGGGTTACACCAACGGCCCATCAGCGCCATCGGTGTCGGAGCTGGAGGCCTACAACATGCTCTTCGATGGCAGAATGACTACGTCCAACATCGAGGCGTTGGAGGCGCTCTTCCCGGCCGTTGGAAGCGAGGCATCCAGGCGACCGCGAAAGCGCAAGGCCACCTCCTAGGATACGTCGCCGCGCGCCGTTGTGGTTGTCTCTTTTATGTAATATCGAAACTCGAGTTCTTTAGTTAGGATGGTCCACCTTCAGTTGTGTTGTTGACCTCCTTTGGTGCTCCCAAGAGTGCGTTGTATGTTTGTTTAAACTCTTCTTCTTAATATAAAAGATACGTAAATCTTTTGCGTATTCGAGAAAAAAATAGTTAGAGAGCATAGTTTAAAATAGCGTGTAAGACAAAACTATAAGCTACTCCTAGGACTGGTTGATAAATTAAAACGACTGATTTTTTTTAAAAGAGAACAATATCGTTGAAATGGTTGATAAGGAAACAAAAGGAACAATGAATAATGAAAAACTAATGGCGCGTTAATTATTTAATTTAACGGGGAGACCAGATGCGGGTCTGGCGGGATCGGAGACTAGACAGAGATGAATGTAAAGCAGTGCTGGAGCAGGATACCCCGTACAGCAATGCAACGTCGTGCTGTCTAATCCAATAAAGGCCATGCATGACCCATGCATGCAACTCCAGTGCAATGCGATGCGAGGCACAATTGCTGCCTGCAAGGTTTACAAAACGCCTAAACGTAGGGACTCGGCTGGACCTCAATGGACACGGTCACGGCCTCTCTCTCTCTCTCTCTCTCTCTCTCTCTCTCTCTCTCTCCCACACACACACATAGTGCAAGCCGAGCAGCAGCAACACCGGCCGGATCGGATGGATATCGGGCTACTTGCACTGGCCGGCTACTGTACTAGGGAATTGCACTTCTGCATGCTCTCCATTCCATGCAATGCAATAGAAACACTGTGAAAAAGCTGTGCAGCACCAAGAGAGAGACGAGCCTGCACAAAAATGCAAGACTGGACACACTGAAAAGGCTGTGAATGAGTCACATGGAACCACATGTAAACGGGAACGACGTCGAACAAGGAACACACAGTGCTGCAACTGCATGCTGGGCACAGCAGAAAGGGGAGAGAGAGAGACACAGCTGACAGTCTTAGCACAGTGTGTGAGTGAGAGAGTGAGAGATCTGTAGCAGAGCATGCTGGACGTGCCAGTCGTTCCGTCGTGTTGTTGCATGCATGCATGCATGAGCGAGCGAGTGTACGTAGTATGTGCACACACTGCCCATCAGTAGCGTCCTTATAAATTACTGTATAATTAATAACTGAACTGAACGCTGAACTGATGGAGTATTATTCGTTCGCCAGCCAAACTAAGGAGGATTACTGTGATACTATATTATATTGTACACAAGAGTTTCTAACAGAACCTACTACTAGTACTAGTACGTAGGAGTACTTCCATAACGTAGTAGTATTAAAAAAAATGTCTACCCCTGCGTATGGCCGGATTGCATGCATTCCTACTCTGCAGCCGTGACTCAACGTCTGTGTACTCGTAATGAAATGTGCTCGATCGCCTGCCTGCCTGCCTGGCGTGCACTGCAGTGCCGTGCCATTGCCATTTGTTAGTTTGTTACCGGCATCAGGAAACAGCTCGAGCCGCGGCTTGGCATCCGGGACGTCGCCGGCCGCAGAGTTGCCGTATCCACAGCAGTGGAGTGTACAGCACCACGGCGATCTCGTACGTCCTGCCGCGGCTGGCCGCTGCCGTTGCCAGCAGTCAATGTGCAGTGGGCTGTCGACCTGTCTAATCGTATCAATGCAGACAAACGCGCGCTGCTGCAACAAGATGGCTGGTCAAGTCACTCATCTCTCTAGAGTCTCACAGGTCAGGTCAGATCAGGTGCCTGCACTGCACTGCACTGCATTGCATCTCTGATTGATCTCCATGCATGCAGAATTATTGCAGTTTGCAGATGCACTAGTCTCTCCTCCAGCCGCGCGCCCGTCCGTGTCATCTCCGATCCACGCCATGCATGCATCCATGTTCATGCTTGCTTGTTTCGACGTGCCCGTCCGACTCACTGCACTCTCGCCAGCCCGATAGCATCTTTACTTGTGTGTCTAGGAAATCGGTGTGTTTTATTATAATCCATACATACGGGCATGGCATAGAGGAGCCATTAATTGTGTTTCATCGGCGCAGATTTTCCATTTATCAACTTTTGGATATACAATAGTACTATACTAGTATTCTATAAACACCTCAATCTGGGCTTTCTGCAAGGGACTTCTTGTTGCTGCCGTGAGTTTCTCCAATGCACACGTGACAGCGTGAATTGTCAGAAAAGCTTTTTAGATCTACCGTTTAGAGATATGGTCAAGGGAATATTGTGCTAAAATGCATCTCGTGTGTCACACCACACGCAGATACGACATTTGTTTTTGCGCCCTCTCCCTTTTTTTTTTTAGATCAAAGAGCCCCAGCCATGTTCTTTCAAAAAAAAAAAAGAGCCCAGCCATGTTCAGTAAAGACCTGCTGATAAACTAAAACGAATGATTTTCTTGAGAAAAATATTGGTCTAACAAATGTCGTTTTAGTGGCTATTTTTTTGAAATTGATCTTATCAGCTGTTAGAACGGTGTTTTTCTCTAAAAAATAAACTGTTTTAGCTTATCATACTACTTATAAGTCCCGCCGAACATGCTTTTTTGTGGTTGCCTACAAACAAGAAAGAGGACTTAATAATTGGCTAATATTTGGCCTCGCCTGACATTAAATTGTTACTCCTTCCATCTAGAAAAAAAAAAAAAAATTTTAGTATCGAAACAATTTATAAAAGTGTATCTATATTTATGATATGGAATAAATATAATTCAAAATTTTACTTGTATACAAGTTTGATTCTATTACTATTTTTCTACAAAAACTTGGTTAAATTTTAGATAATTTGATTAAGAAAAGAACTAAAATATTGTATTCTTTTCGGACATACATAGTATTATTTAATAAGAAAATAAATAGAATATTGTTATAGATATTTATAATTCTCTATAATTTTGTTCAAACTCTAGATATTTTGACTCTCTAAGATTTTTTATAATAACTTATAATTTAGGATGGAGGGAGTATATTGCTAGTATAGAATACGATGCTACCATTTGACATGTAAATATTCAGTACAAATACAATATATTATCTGTATTTTCTCCTATTGCAAATGTCTCATTCTAGTGTTTTTTTAAGAAGATACTGAGGGTTTGTCTCAGAGATATGTTTTTTCTTTTAGAAACACCACCCATCTTTATTGATTGAGTTAGAATTTGGAAATACGAGTGCTGTCGGGCCGCAATCCAGCCTGGCCCGCAAGCCCAGTGATCCGACAATTCAAAAGGGCCAGGCCCACTTTGGACCCATTTCGCCATCAGGCGCGCCTTGTCGTCTCCGCCGGCGGCATCCACACCACGCGGCTCACCGGTGGAAGTGGAAGCTTTCGAATGGCAGCGGAGGGGAAGAGGAAGGGCATCCCGGCGCTAGGGTGGTGGATGATGCTTGTCGGCTCCCTCCGGCTTGCCTCCGTCTGGTTCGGCTTCTTCGACATCTGGGCGCTCCGCGTCGCCGTATTCTCGTAGACGGAGAGTGAGTGCCGCCCCCCTCGCATCTTCCCTCTCCCACTACGCTTCACTTCTCCCCCTCCTCTGCCTTTCCGTATGGTTGCACATGTGTGGTGTACGGATATCTCGCCGTTCTTCTAGGCTCCTGATCTGTGCCGTGCCTTCTTGATGAAGGTTTGGACATCCAACAAGGAGAGCCCCTCTTTCTGTGCCAACTTCCGGCGAGATTCGCGAGTTCGAGCTGGACGAGTATTCCGAAGTGGAGTCCACTGGTGGACCCTTCAGAAAAACCAGTGCGACTGACTAGGATAGAGAATGGCCTCTGTTCTGATTTCAAGCTCGAATTCGGCTTGCAGCGTGACTAAGCTGGTGTCTTTATGCACCTGTGCTCATGAATATATTGTTATTGGAGTTTCATGGTGAAAACCTTAAGATTGCACTTGGTTCTACCTCTAACAAGTTGATTACATGTTGTCCTTCTGTGTTTAGTTTTCACTCCAAGAATTAGAAAATGCTATAGAAGATTTCCTTCTGCGATCAGTGAGACTTGTTCTGAGGCGAGTCTTTACAGTAAAGAAGGATTGAGGTCTTCTATTGGGAGTTTGGGACAGTAGACAGTAGTCTAATGAGTGGACTTAGTGACACAGCTCATTTTTGGGTTGAAGAATGAGGCTCAGATGCACAGTTTTTTTTTTTGGGGTGTCCTCAGACAGTCAGAGGCCAATCGATGTTACCCTGCATGAGTGTTTGCTAGTTCATGACTATTTCATTCAGATCACTGATCATCGCCTCTGAAGTCAGTTGTGGTCCTTTATTGTTTTAATGTAGAGCTCTGCAATCCATATGCTGACACTATAGAAGTGAAAAAGAAGTGTACTATAGAGGCACGTGGGGTTATCAGTTAATAAGTAGACCTTGGTACTTCTTAGTTTTCCCTAAATTTTGGAAGCACTGCTGCATGGTATTATGATATAATCAACATATCGCTTATTTAGGCAAAGAAGCGCTTTTTACCTTGTCCCGTAGTACCATCAACAAAATTTACATGATCGTTGCTAGCAGTTATTCCTTCTAGATTGATTGTGTCAGGGATTCGTTGTACCTTAGCTGCACTGTCTTTCCTGTTGCGTCTATAACTGTAAGTTTCAGTTCATAATGGGTGTTGCTGTTTTAGCAGCATCTCTACGAAAAGTTCTCATGCTAAGTTACTAATTACTAGTTGTATACTATCATTTGTTAAAAAACTTGGCCTTCTATTTCTAGTCTAATTAACAAAACATTGTTTACATGCAGTGACTGATGTTCATGGCCGTACTTTTGGTGTCTGGACTCTTCTGACCTGCACGCTGTGCTTCCTTTGTGCGCTGAACCTAGAAAACAGGCCTCTGTATCTGGCGACCTTCCTATCATTCATCTATGCTCTTGGTCATTTCCTCACGGAATACTTGATATACCAGACCATGGCTGCAGCAAATCTGAGCACAGTTGGCTTCTTTGCAGGTACTAAGCTTTCCTTGTGAGTGGACCATTCTTTTCATTCACCTTTTACAAATTAATTCATCCGAACCTAGTCAGCCTTTTTACTATCGCACTTTATAGTTAAGTTAACTTTCTGGTCCTTTAATCAAAATATTCATTTGATTAGCTTTAGGAGCTATACCGTTTTCCTATGCAGGCTTGTCATTTAAACTTTCTCAGTACTTTACTTGTGCAGTTTTAGTGATGCAATGCAGCATTTATCAGTTCCAGGCTTCTAGCTTTCAATGTTGCAAAATAGCTTTGTAGCTTATTGTACTTGTTGCATGTGTAGCTTGACAAATAACTAGAATTGGGGACAACTAAATCTGAAATTGTGATGGGTTACTTTGTAATAATAACGCTCCTTGTGTCTTAGTTGTTTGTTTAGCCACTCTGATCAGTTCCCTGATGTATTTGCATAGGAACATCAATCATATGGATGCTTTTTCAGTGGAATTCTCATGGGAAACCCCGTGGTTCCCATGCTGGGAAGCAGTCATGAGTCATGACTGATGCTTGGGTTGTTAGCTTGATGTGGTCTGGGCCCTCTGGGGGAAGAAGGATGCCTGAAGAAAGCTTGCTGGAAAGCGGCCTGATGGCTCTGCACCATTTGTACTTCAATCCGTCATGTTATTTCGTTGCATGAGACATTTGTCCGACTGAGTAGGGCAAGTTTCGAACAGTTCTCCCACTGATTAGGGAATGGGAATTTTTGAACACTGAACTTGACTGAATCATGTAGTCAGGAGCTGTAATATCATTTAGGCGTTCCTGAGAAACAGACAACCATTCAGATAGTCACCTGTTGAGAGCTGAGATGCCGCCCATAAGGCGGGTATAGGCAGAAGATGTGGGTGTATCATGTACTTTTGCTGCATCTGTATCTGTACGGGCCAAAGGATGTGTGTCCTCTGATATTTTTGTCCTATTGATTGATGCTGCATGATTTGTTCACGATATAAACTGTATATTAGTACAGTAGGGTCAATAAAGCTCGACAGCTTTGGAGGAGCCTTCATGGCATATATATTTCTACCTAGTCTCTGTTTCTTACGACTTGTTTTCTAATTCTTGATGTGACGTGTTCATTCAACCCTGGTGATTTCTTGTAGGTGTCGCTACAGCCTCTCTACTCCTGTTACTGCTGATAGGCAATCATTTGAAGGGCTCTGGAGCTCTAGTTCAGCCTACTAGTTATATTTTCTATCAGCACCTCAGCCTAATACAAAATGAAACATATATAGATGGAGCCTACTATGCATTATTAACAAGTGAAATTTGCATATAACCTGCATAGATGGAGCCTACTAAGTATCATTAACTTCTATTCTCTCAGCTCCCAGCGCCATGACATCTTTAATTTATAGCCAAGACGCCATGCCACCCCTTGCATGTATCTGTCTTTATGTACATGGATTCTGATCCCTCTGTTAGCTCCTCCCAATGACGCAAAGGCCAACAGGAGGTCAACAGCCATCGCCCTCTTCTATTCCTCATGTTCAATCCCTCCCAAGTTATTCGTATGATTGTCTATTTAGAATGGATGAAGAACCCAATTTATTCAGGCCATCCACGTGATCCATTCAACATAAACTTCTTTTTAAAGGTGTCCTTAAAATCCTGCAGTGAACGTGTGGGGAATTTAGCTAGTGCTAGTATAGAGGATAGGCGTGTGCATGTCCTATGCATATGCAAATTCTCTTGCCTGATCGTTTAACGTCGTCGATACAATATAAGTACAGACACACAAATGAACACAACAATCTGTAAATTAATGTGCATATCGATCTACTGAAAGAATAACCAACGGAAACACCGAAACAATAACTAGCGAAGTTTAAGATATAAATGCCTGTGCAAGAGATTGGACTAGGTGGACAGGTTTAACCGCAAAGAACATAACAAAAAGAAAAAGGCCACACATGCCACTTGAATATTTATTTGAAAATATGTATGTATATACTATCTAATGATAGCAAACTTGCATTATGAAAACTAATAAAATTAAAGAAAACAAACACTTGGACCTGACCTTATATATTATTCTACCTAAAAAAATAAAATTCTGTCTTGGTGCGTGCTAGTACTGATACTACTACTTTCTAATACCAATTCAAGACAGGACGACAATGATATCTCCCTCTGGCAGTGGCAGCTGATGAATTGCTACTCTTTCAGAGTTTCAGGTGCGTGGCATTAGGCTGAGCCTGAGCAGGTCGTGCGCCTCCACGGTGACATCCGACACCGCGGAATTCTCCACGACGTCGATGTCGCACCGGACGGCGAAGCAGTCATCCACCAGGTACTCGGACTTCTCCAGCACCTCCCTCCTGACGAAGCACGGGAAGCCGTGGGAATTCGTGCGCCGGAACTCGGCGACGAGGCTCTGGCGGTGGTAGGGCACCACCTGCGGCTTCGTCTTGGACTTGGTGGGCTTCTTCCCCCCATCACCGCCGGCGCCGCCGTCGTTACAGATCAGGTGGGGGACGAGGCTGAAGCGGAACCTGGCGTTGACGACGATGTCGTCGACGTTCCGAGCGAGCCTGAGGAAGAGGGAGATGTGATCGGAGGTTTCACGGTTGCTGCCGTTGGGGTAGTAGTGGATGCACCAGGTATGGCCAGCTGCCTCGAACTCGCTGGACGTGACACGCGAACCATTGCTCATCATCAGCTTCGCCGTCGAGTAGGCATTGATCTTGAGCATGTGGGATCCGCTGGATGCAATCGTCGTGATGGATGAGGAGGAGAAGACGACGCCGCCGTCGCCGTCACCGGCACCGACGCACGACATGATTAATTGATGCTCACCGGCGGCGATGGATAGATCGATGCCGCGCGCTTTTGTATATATTACAGTACCGTACCTAGATAGATCGATGGCGAGCCTCCTAATACCTAGGCGCTGGCGAGCCTCCTAATACCTACGGCGTACACGTCCTAATATATATACCAGCTATATATAGGTGGATCTAGGAGGAGGATCCAATCCAATTATTGAGCAATAACCAACTAACCGATCGATGAGGACGCTTCCTGCAGAGTCTATCCCATATATTAAGAAAATATCTCACTTACTCGAACCTTGCTTTAATCATGCATGCATATCCAATGCAGTAACAGTTTTGTTCGCTCGTGAATTTCTTGCGAGGATACAATGACCATAAATCCGAAATTGTTGTAGGATTTTTTATCCCCTCTAGTGAGTTCTAGTAACACACGCAGCGGGAGGGTGAATTGGAATTGGTGGATTGGGAGGAGGAGATGGGAGAGGAGTGGGCGGGACTGGACAGCGCGCCCTAGGGCTTCGCCCTAGGAGAGGGGCGGCGGCCTCTAGCGGCGGCGGCAGTAGGGCAGGGGGCACGCGCGTGGGAGAGGAGAGAGAGGAGGCGCGAGAGATTAGAATAACGAAACTTGCACAATTACTTCTTGATCTGATCCAATTACAATGATTTAGTATTTATAGTCTCAAGTAAACTCTAACGGGAAAGTCTTTATCAAACATGGACTTTCTAGTTTACTAATCTTAATTTCTTACATAAAAATAATAAAAGGTAGTTGAGACGGATGCGACGGAAATGGTAAGGGCGGCGGCTGCGGTGGGGCCCACGACCACCCCACCGCGCAGCCCGGCGGGGGGCGCCTGCCGCCTGCTTGCCCTAGGGCGGGCCGTGGAGGCTCTGCCTGCTACCTATCTTCTCCTTTAGGCCACTGTTGGCTCACCGAATTTACCACCTGTCATTATCCCGATCCGACGTGTGACAGTTCTTGTTCATTACAATTTTAAAGCCCTCCATCTGTAGAAAAATATCTCGCCACTGTCATGCTTAAGCTTTGCAACATGATAACATTCACCTAATGCGGGAATCCAATCCCCTCGCACATTATACTACATCAGGGCACTTGCGATGGCCTGTGTATATCCCATATGTTGTGCCCTAGTGGCAATTTTTCAATGGTCATAAAAATTTAAATTATATTTGTAGTTTACTAGTGAGTTCTGTAATTTATTTTTTATTAACTAGTTTATTAACCCGTGCTCTCGCACGGGCTAAAATTTTAGGAGATATACCGTTTAATACATCTAACAAGAAAGAATTATTTATACTGAATTGTATATTTTTCTTTTATGTTTATTTTCTACAAAAATGACGTAATAGATACTTTATAGCCTATACCAATTATCACGAATTTATTAGTTCTTTTTTTTGCAAAGCATTGATTTATATGTTTTCCATCCATTTGTATTTTTTTTACTTTGTATTAGTTTAAAATCTTGCAATTAACTAAAGCAGTTCTTGCTGTATCAATATTTTGTAATGTTAGGATTCCAAATTTTGATTTTCTAACTTTTTTCTTCATTGACTTCGATGTTTTTATCCTTAAGTTAAAATTGATGTTTATAATTTTTCCTTTATCAACTCTTCTTTTGGCATTTTTTCAAATAAGATTTTCTTTTTGCTTTTTTTTCAAACAAAGATTTAAGGTCATGGAGTATGTTCTTAAATACTAAATAGCATAAGCGATCATTTGAATCTTACATCATGTCACTTAAGGTAAGTGATAGAGTAAGAAATGAGATCTCGGACGTATGTAGAATCCTAACCTCTAAAGAACTTTAATATTAAAGTAATCTCAAAGGGTTAGAGAAACATAGCCAAGAGTGATCTCTCCCATACTTCCAAGATAACTGATTTTTTCTTATCAAGAACTTATATTTGCAATGATTATACTATTATAAAGATGTCAAATGTTTAGTTAAAATATATTAATATATCTAAAATAACAACGTATATAAATTATATGTCATGATTTCTAATATGATTTTAAATAATTTGTTAGTATCTAACATATACACTTATTTCTGTATACCATTTTCGGCTTCCAGGCTGAGCCACGTCACCAGCACTGTTCATCACCGGGTGAACAGTAACCGTTCCATGAACAGTCCCACCCGTAAAGAACAGCATGCCCGTAATTCGGTTCAAACAGTAGCGTGAACAGCAATGGGTTCCATGAACAGTACCACCCGTTACCATCACTGTTCATATCAGTTTTCTTCCTTCCTTTTTCACCTGTTACTGTTTACAGCAATTTCTTCCTTCCTTTTTCACCCGTTACCTCTCACTGTCCACAGCATTTTTCTTTCTCCTCTTTTTTTTTTTGCCTTCCTCCCCTCCCCGCGCAAAGCGCGGGGTTCCACTCTAGTTATTAGTATATATGTGAGTTTTTAAGGAAATATTTTTTATACTGAAACATGACATATATATTTATCACTAATGCATGTGACATGTCATGTAAAAGAGTACATCAACAATTAGATACAAATTTTTATTTTATGTTATTTTATTTACACAATAGAAGAGCTAGGTAATTAGTTAGAAATTAGAATAGATCCAATAACTATTATTATTAATGGTGATTTTTAGAAAAATTGTAAATGATGATTAGGTTATATGGAACTGATGATCAAATGTTTTAGATTTTTTTTTGAGTAGGTTCTATCTTTTCTTTTCTTGTCATATATCGCAAGAATTAATGTAGAGACTCCGACTTTCTAGTATTTATTTTATTTTTTAGCTTGATATATGTTTACTTGAAAATCTAATATTAACATATATAAACCCTAGTTGCATCATGTGACTTTATTAATCATAATTAGTTTTTGAGTTTTAATTGATTTAATTAGAAAATCTAGTATTTTTTATCTTTTATCCAAAATCTATGTTTTTAATTAAAAAGACATTAGGTTTTAGTAGTACTATTTTCTAGATATTACTTAAGCTGAAGCTCAGATTATATCCTAGCATTACACTTGATGAATTTATTATATTAATAGCAATGATATAATGTTTCACTTAAAATATATAGAATTTAATAATAAACTATGAACTTAATTATCATGTAGTATTAATATAATTTTAGGTGAATTTTTTATATCATGCTATTACTATATGGTTTGTGAATAAACATTTTTTATGCTTTATAAGAAATTAAAAATTATTTATCCAAAGTATATATGTTTGCTTGGTATGCATGGTAGAACGTAGAATATGGTTATTTAATTTTATGATCATAAAACTTTAACATATATTAATATATATATGTCTCGTACTTTATGGTTATCGACTTATTTTTAATAGAATATATTAGTGTTACATGTAGATTTGAATGCTATTTTTGTATATCTTTTATAATAGCTTTTTAGCTACAAATATAGAAGTAATACTTCATATTTTCTTTCATAACAACATATTCAGATAGGTCGGATGTAAATTTAGAATAATACTTTGCATTAACTTTATAATTACAAAGTGGACAGTGTATAAATTAATTATCTTTCATAATTATAGATTCAGAAATTTAGATATAAAGTTAAAGGTTTGTTTTAAATTATCTTTTCTAATAGCAAAATGTGGGTAATTTAGATATAATGTGAAGGGTTTATTTTGATTTATTTTTTATAATGATAAAGTGGATAATTGATTTTTTTAGAATGACACAAGACAATGCAGACGCTCACAATACGTACACACACTCATCCCAATGAACACACATACGCAAACCCTACTCCTATGAGCACTTTCGAAGGACCGAGCCACCGGCAGATCTGGAGATTTTCAAGTCACCATTGGCGCCTCGTCGTCGACGGAACGTCGATAATTTAGATAGAAATTTATGGGGTTATTTTGATTTTTTTTTTATAATGATGGATGTATGTGGGGAATTTATATATAAATTTAGGGGGTTATTCTGAATTATTCTTCGTAATGGCAATGGTGGGTAATTTGAATATAAAATTAGAGGGTTACTTTATATATTTTTTATAGGGGAGAATTTGCTACTAGACATGGCAAATGACATCTCTTTGCTAATAGACACTGAAAAAGATGAAATTTACTGAAGGACACCTTGGTTTTTACCAAATTTGCTAGTGGACGTCGCATCTATTAAAATATTAATTTCTAGTTTTGATGGAGAGAGAAACATGATGAATGGTCATTTTTGCCCTGTCCCTTTCTTCCCCTTCCGCCTTGTTCGGCCTTGCTCCCCGTCGGTCCGTCTCTGTGCTGCTGCTGCAAAATGTATGTATGCCGATAATTTTTGCAATAGATTCAAAGACTATTATCAACTATGATGATTAAAATCTAAAAAATTATACTAAATTAAAGGTCAGATGTTTTTTATTATTATAAAAAAATTTAAATTTATTTTTTTCTAACACATATGGTAAAAATTAATGTGGTATCTTTGTTAGAAGTTAGAACCTCTAATTAGTAACAGTATGATATCCGAGCACCCATACAATACTCCATAAAACATCCGCCCAAAAACTTTACCGCTTTGGATCAAACACCCCTGAAGCGCCCGTAAGCGGGGGATCTTTGAGTTCAACTCTCAACGAAAGCAACGTGGTTTTTGGCATTGTCTGACTTGCTTCATTGTTTTTTTTCCACATTTTACACTGTTGTCTTTTCATATTTTACACTACTAACTACTGCTTCATTGTTTTATTTTTCACATTTTACACTCAATTGTGAATTGTTTCTGCTTCTTTTTTTTGTTGTTGGCACCAAATTGTTTTTTCACTGACAGTTGCTTCATTGTTTTGTTTTTCACACTGAGTTGTTTTTCACACTGAATTGTGAATTGTCTGCTGCTTCATTTTTTTCATACTGAATTGGTTTTTCACTGACTGCTGGTTCATTTTTTTTCACACTGAATTGTCTGACTGTTGCTTTATTGTTTTTTTTTCACATTGAATTTTTTCACTGATTGCGTCTTGATTGTTTTGTTTTGTTTTTATTTTTTCACACTGACTTGTTCTGCTTCCTTTTTTTTAACACTGCCTACTGCGGTCGCATTTTTTTATCCCTCCTCCCGCGGTCAATACTGCCTATTTTTTTTTATCCCTTTTCTTCCACTGTCGGGCTGCCTCTGGCCTCTGGACGGCTCCTGACGACTGCTGCGCCATGGGCGGCGCCGGCGGTGACTGCTGCTCGCTGCTTCCCGACGACTCCCTCTTCCTTGGTTTCGACTGCTCCACCCAGTAAGCTCCCTTTCCTGCTCTTCAGCTCAAGCTTAGTCAAGCCTCGTCGCGCTTCTTGACTTGCTACCATCATTTGCCGGCTGCTGCCGTCGCTTCGCCTCGCTTGACCTGCACTGCGCTGACCTCCAACCAACCGAGCAGGTCGCTCAAGGCCACGGTGCTGGACGCCGGCCTATGCATCGTGGCCACCGAATCCGTTCACTTCGACTCGGACCTGCCGCACTACGGCACACGCGGCGGCGTCCTCCGAGGCCAAGACCCCGCCGAGCGGGGCCGCATCGTGTCGCCGCCGCTCATGTGGGCGGAGGCGCTGGACCTGCTCCTCGGGAGGCTGCGGCCACGCGTCGACCTCGGCCGCGTCGCCGCCGTCTCCGGCTCCGCGCAGCAGCACGGCAGCGTATACTGGGCCAAGGGCGCCGGCGCCGCGCTGGCCGCCCTCGACCCCGCCGCCGCCGAGGGCCTGGCGCCGCAGCTCGCGGCCGCGGGCGCGCTCGCGGCGCCGGAGTCGCCCGTGTGGATGGACAGCAGCACCGCGGCGCAGTGCCGGGAGGTGGAGGCGGCCATGGGCGGGGCCCTGCGCCTGGCGAGCCTCACGGGGTGCCGCGCGCACCGCCGCTGCACGGGGCCGCAGATACGGAAGATGCACCAGACTCGGCCGCAGGTGTACGAGGCCACCGAGAGGGTGTCGCTGGTGAGCTCGTTCATGGCGTCGCTGCTCGTCGGCGGGTACGCCTGCATCGACGAGACCGATGGAGCTGGGATGAACATCATGGACATCGACACGCGCCAGCTGCGCCAGGACGCTCTTCAGGTTCCCTTGTTGTTCTTGATTCCCTTCACTGATTCAGAGTTTCAGACTTGAAATTTGCAATTGTGTTCATCACTGCAGATTACAATTGTAAATAAAATGATTGGAAGTGGCACACACTAGAATTAAGCTCAATCAGCTCAAAGAAGATTTAAGCTCAGTTCAAAATTTTACATTTCAATTTTGTAGGCTATAGCTCCAAATTTGGAAGAACGGATTGGGAAACTAGCACCAGCGCATGCTGTGGCTGGAAAGATAGCTCCGTATTTTGTTCAGAGGTAAATACAACTGGATATCTTTCCTTTTCTTGGTGTCTGTCAGTGTGCACAACTTCACAACATGAAAGGCCGGATAATGTGAAGCGAGCTGGAGCCACTTTTTTATCATTGTTTATTTCGTGGCACCAGCTTGTCAAACTGATACTCCTGTTTATATGATCTTGCAGATTTCAGTTTTCAAGCAGCTGTCTAGTTATTCAGTGGTCAGGCGACAATCCCAATAGCCTTGCAGGTACTTTTAGGTTCATCCTAATCTTTTGAATTCAAATATCTTTGTATGTTCTGATGTTTGTTTGTCTAGATAAAAGAATGACCAAATGAATTTGGCCATGTATATGCTGCAAACTTAAAAATTGCTTTTGGCTTCCATATATGTGATTGTGCAGGCTTAACTTTGAGTAATCCTGGCGATCTAGCAATCAGTCTTGGGACAAGTGATACAGTAATGGTCTACCACCTTGTTTTCCAAATATTTCATTAGCTTATTTTCCACAAGAGTAATTATATTACTAAAATAGTAGAAAGAGAAGTTGTAGCAGTGCGTATGCAGTATGTGCTATGATCTGGTTCTGGATTTGGGGGAAAAACGTGTAAACTGAACCTTTACTTCTACTACAGTGGATCAGTTAGTAAAAGAATCCTTGAAAAAGTACTCTCTATTCGACGTTCTGTATTAACCACAGGTGCTGACTCTATGGACCTTTCAGGTTTTCGGGGTCACCGATTCACCTGAACCAACCCTAGAGGGAAATATCTTTCCTAATCCCGTCGATCCCAACACCTACATGGTTCTGCTTTGTTATAAAAATGGATCTCTAACTCGAGAAGGTATGGTTGCTAGTGACTTCTATTGTGCTCTACCCCCCTTTACTAATGCATACATTTTATTCAGACCTCCGCAATCGTTATGCTGAGAGATCATGGGATCTGTTCAACAAGTTGCTTGAAGAAACAGCCCCCTTGAATGGTACACCAATCTATTATTGCTTCATCATTCCATTTACTGAATAATTGATAGCATTCTTTAAGCATAACTAAATGCAAGTTTGTGTTTAATGAATGGACATTAGAGAATATGTTGGGGGAGCTCAGATGACTGCTTGGCTAGAAATCATGTCATAACAACATATTTCAACCACTCAGTTTACAGCCTTGCAATAATTGGCAACTCAGTGCAGTATTATAGTTATGCCTTTTGATCCCAACATGGCTATTGCAGTTACAACATAAAGCTTGCCTTTCCTTGACGTTCACAATAGATGCTTTCATTGACCACACAAAGTAACTTTCTTGAAGATTCCTGGACTTATATTTTCATGCTTTTGCAGGAGGGAAGTTGGGATTTTACTACAAGGAACATGAGATTCTTCCACCACTTCCAGGTTAGTTTTGGTCCTTACATTTTTATCCCTTTCGCAATTCAATCTTCATCTTGGTGCTCATTTAGATTAGATGCTCACCTACATGTATAGTTGGATTTCACCGGTACATTGTCAAGAACTTCACTAGTGGACCTTTGGATGAGATGGTTGAAGAAGTTGACAAATTCGATCCTCCTTCAGAGGTTTTTGAAGACCTCAAAACCTGTAAATCAAACTGTTTGGCATGCTCATCTAATTAACAGCCATGATTTAGGTGCGTGCGATAATTGAAGGGCAATTCATGTCCATGAGGGGCCATGCTGCGCAATGTGGCCTGCCAGTACCTCCGAAACGGATTATAGCAACCGGTGGAGCGTCTTCAAACCCAGCAATTCTCAAGATAATGGCATCTATTTTTGGTTGTCCAGTGTACACTTCCCAAAGATCAGGTATGCACAGTCCTTACAGGAAATATGCTGATGTGCCTGCTTGCATATTAATATTCTTGTCTCAGTATCCTTTCCTGTTCTGAAAATTGAAAACAATGTGATGAACAGTGATTATTCTACCTGTGATCAGTCTAGTTATTGTGCATGCTCGCAAATTCTTCTTTTCTATGTGAGTTTGCATTTCTATGTTGTTTGCTAATTCTGATATGCCTATATATCATTCAATCAACACAGACTCTGCCTCTTTGGGTGCTGCTCTGCGAGCAGCCCATGGGTGGCTTTGTAAGCAGCAAGACGAGTTTGTGCCATTCTCATGTGTGTACTCAGGAAGATTGGATGGAACATCACTTGGCATGAAGTTGGCTGTTCCTTTTGGGGACTGTGAGGGAGACACTGAGCTTCTGAACAATTACACATTGTTGGTTAAGAAGAGGTTGGAGATTGAGCAGAAGCTCATCGCAAGATTTGGTGGACCAGAGTGAAGTAACTGCTAGGTAAAATCTATCTGTTGATATAATTTTGGTACTTGGTAGCAGTATTGATGATAACAATGTGCTATCTTCTACACATGTCGCTTAAAATTGAGTCAGATGTGTAGCTGCAGAAATTAGACATCAATCATTACCATGTAACAATTAAAAGCCTACTAGTACTAGGACCAAATTCACAATTAGCTGAGTATATCTATTCATTTTACTGATTTATTTAATATTTTTATGTTAATGAGTCTAATCTAGCCCTTTTTCATTCTTCTTGTCAATTTCACACTGCATTAACTCTCTGCTGCTTGATCACTATACTTGACACAGATCAGAAATGGCTCATTCACCTTTTAGTCATAGGACGTGTAGGCTGACTATGTGTAAAGTATCCTACAACATATTCGGCCTATTTTCATGGATCAACACCACCTGCATGTTCATTCATCACTCAAAAGTCAGAATTTTGAGATGACACTGTGTCATGATGATAACAGGATTTGTTCGCTGATGGGAAAAATGCAAATGCCATGCATGTTATGCTGGCGAATGGCATCCTACTCAACATGGTGAGGTTGCAGCAAGGATGGCCACCAAATTTGCAAGATCTAGTTGGGAGCTACTACTGCTACTTACCACAGCAAGCATGCACTGCTCCCACTTTGTAATTTTAGTGGATTCCTATTGCCACTACACTAGTACACTACAACGTCTACACCTGACTCTCTTGTGTGTGCACCATGGCCACTATCGACGGCTAATGAAAGAAACGCTCAAGCACACCTAGATACCTATGCGGCTATGCCACAATTTCCTTGCAAAATGACAAGCTCGTATTTTTTCCGTTTGTAAAACGAAAATTGTTGCTCTAAGTACTGATGTTATTTTTTTTCACTTTGTCATTTCATATTGCCTTTTCCTTAGTAATTTTTTCTATTCTAAGTGCTAAATATTTGTGCCGTGTGAAGTATAATCCATGATAATCTTAACTTAAGCTTCCTGGGAGAAAAGGCTGAAGCTGAGGTACAATCATGCTTTATGTTTTTTTTTAAGGATTACAATAACCCAGATGAACTGAAATATGCTTACTCACACTTCTTTTTTTACCAAAAAAAAAGGAGTCGCCTTATCTGGACTTGTGATTTTTCTGCATAACTGAATGTATCAAAGAATCATATGAAAATGCTTGAAAACGAAATTGTGACTGTGACTACAATTGCTATGACACATCTGTAATTACAAGATAGAACTAAAACGTTCGAATCTTTTTTATATATATTTTGCTTTGCACTTTATTGCTTTACCTGATATGATATCCCATAAAATGGCAGCACTCGACCACAAAAGTGCTTGCTGGTGATCAAAAAGCAGACTAATTGAAGTTTTTGTTTGCTTGAATCCCAAAAATAAAAGTCTCCACATTATATTAAGGACAGTTAAGTAACTGTACTCTCCTTAATTAATATAATTGAGGTATATGATAAGCTTGACTTCCAGCATCAAGGTGTAAGAACTTTTGGTGCTCATCAAGTGAACCGGAAGAACTCTCTTAAATTGTGTTTCCTAAAGTTTGAATGTAAACACATCAGCACTTGGTTTGACATGTGGATTATATATTATGTTAATGGCGCACTGCTACCGTGGCACTAATTAAGTAGACTTGGGCCCACTTGCTTTTAATAGGGCTGAGTCAACTTCCATGGCACTACGCTATCATTTCCCCTATCATGCAGTGTACTCGCAGCCACGTCAACAACTCAACATCCGGGGTCCACAACCAGGATCCAACTCACTTTTCAAGTGGAATGTACACTGCACTCGCGGCCAAAACTTTATTTAATATAAGCTATTTTTTTCTTTTAAAAAAACAGAGATATGGCATAAAACATAGTATGCCTGTTTTTTTTTTTATTTTGTTTAGTCAACCAATCCCAGCTATCTGATCCGACCGGATGGAATGCCTGTTGTATCAACCTCGTCTCGAATTGCTACTTTTGTCATTCACGTGCGCAAGTGCTCTCTTGCCCATCTCCCCGCCTATCTCCATTCTTTTTTTTTGAACGAGTCTAACCATTTGTTTCACTAGGAGAAATAGAGGATTACAAGTGACAATCTATGATCTTAGCTAGTTTATAGTTGCCAAGATCACAAATAAGTAGGAGCTACTTGCATAATATTACGATACGAGTCTTTGTGAGTACCTTGATTATTTAGAGTTTATGATACTACTACTAAAGAGTTTGCAACCTAAAAGAGATAAATGACAGAGCAACAAAGCTAGCGACTAGGAATAAACAAACCTAAGCGACAAAGATCTTCGTACCATCTAGCATCCACCGCCTGAAATAAGCTTCATGGGAAAATGAGGATTTGTAGGAGAATACAACCTCGTTAAAGCTCAGTTCCAAGAATCCAACAAGCACATGAGGGTACCATGAAGGAAGGAAGTAAATATGAATCCAACTTGAATAAGCCAGATGATCCCTCTTTCATTTTTTTCTGCTGATTCTCATGCGTTTTCCCATCGCCCAAAATAGAGGTCTCCCCGTATAGTGCCCGCCACACACGGTTTCACGCGAGTCAGATGCCGAAGCGACAATTTCTAGATGCCACTATCCTAAGGCGGAGTGGTGACGTGGCAGACCCCATATGAATCTAAGGCGAGTCGTCTGCTATGGCGTCTCGCGTGGACCAGCTTGGCGCTTAAGCGACGACAAAGCGCACGTGGCTTGGCGCTTAAGTGATGACAAAGTGATGCCTTAATAACATTGGACCGGTGACCATAAGAGAATGGAACTAGCCAACAAAATCACTCCCCTCGATCCCCACGACACTAGAAGCAGATGGGAAGGCAAGGTGAGTGAACACTACTGGCGGGGATTGAATCTAGAAACCTAAAGGGCCATCCATGTCAGCGGCAATGGGCACCCTTTGCTGACAAGCAGGCATCCATGGCAAGATCTTCACGGAATGTGAGCTCATCATAGAGAGCAATTGCACCTCACTCACTATAGAGTTGGTGAATAGCCTCCATTGCGATTGCCAAGCGAACTTCAAGCGTAGAGAACAACACTTTAGACAGCGACAACATGTGATAAGTGAACCGGGAGATAGTAGGAGGGAGCTTATTTATGTAGTCATGCAGAACCATCCCATTATCCACAATTAATGTGGCAGTTTTTGGTTGCATTAGAGAAGACCAAATGCTAAAGGATCTGATGGTTGACTAAGGTAGATGGATCTTAGATCTAGATTTGGGAGAACAAGCGCCCAACAAGTAAGCTTCTTCCTTAAGCTTGTTTATGGCAACTATAGGCAGAGCATTGAGAGACGGTAGCAAATAGGCACACATTGAGTGCACGAGGTGTGACTTTGTGTTGCATAGAGAGGTGGCAACCGCGATGACCATCATGGGGGATCCCCATATCTAGATACACGAAGGATCCCCACAATGACCAAGTTGGCTCGCCTAACATCATCAACAACAACAGCTAATGAATCGACGAGAAGGGATAGGGGAAGGGGAGAAGGAGTTACATGGATGAATGGGAAGCCCTTGCAGCCGAGATGAAGCACATGAAGACATGGCGGAGAAGATGTGGAGAGGTGGAGAATCAGCAGAGGCAGAGGAAACCCTAGGTGAGTCATTTCCCACTTTTCACCACACGTCATCGTTTCTTAGCCTACCACGATTAATCTTATGTGGTATTCCCATTGTAAGGTTTGCCCCCACCTCCATGTGCTACGTTAGTGCCATGGACAAGCCTTTTGCCTTGGTGTTTTCATGTCCATCAGAAATCCTCTACCACCAAGGCTTGCTAGTGTATTTATTATGGCTCCATATCGCCCCCTCAATCACCACTTTATTTATTTGATGACCCAAGCCATTTTTATAAATTTTTATATTTTAGGTGTCTGGATTTTTAGGGACTTCCAAATAACAATATTACACAAAATCAACTAAGACAAATTAAATAAATCACAAGGAATAACTCACAATTATTCTATAGCCACATAATGATAAAATTGCATGTTGCCTGAACCAAAAACAAAAATCTGACGTCTTAGATATATAAGAGAAGTGCATTTTTAAGTATACCTGCCAATATAGTTGCTTGAAAATTTATCTCCTAGATTTTGGACCGTGCAAATCCAGTAATAAGCAACTTAAAACTAACACTTATAGCTACACAGCTGCTAGCGCTGCCAGCCCTATATATTTCTTGGCATCACTCTCAAGAAAACAAAAGCATCCACGAGAAAAAAGTAGTCGAGAAAAAGGAAAGGCTCCATGGATCCAAAGAGAAAGGAACATTTCAAAGCTGAATGCATACACCAATATGTATTTGCTTCCATCCAAATATCAAACAGGATATACGTATATATAATATATATATTATATATTTGTCTTTCCCCGTCCACTCAGTCATCAGAGCATCAGATTCTGCTTAAACACCAAGCAGTGTGATATGTGATATGAGTGACGACGATGCACTTCGCTACTTCTTCAGGCCAGAGAAAGGACATACAGGACCCAAAAACAATAAAGCTGCCTAGCTAGCTTACCTATCCTACATATACATATATATATGTATATATAATAATATAACTCTTTATATTTATATATCTCTCTCTCCTAGTGCAAGAGCGAACAATCTTTGTAAGCAACTTGCATGATCGAATCCCTTATGTAAATCATCGCCTCGTCAATTAGTACAGTACATATATAATCGGTTGCTTAGTATGTAGTACGGCTATGTTAAGTCGATCCGTCACTTGCATGGGCATGCCACGTGTACTCCGTACGTTGTTCTTGCTTCAATAATATATTCTATGGCGGCGGAGGAGTAGCATGATGATGATCTGCTACGACGAATACTTTGGGCTGTCCGTGGCCGGCGTCGTCGTCCTTGGCGTCCTTCGTGTTCCGGCCGGCGGGTGGCCCGGCCTCGGCGAGCATCTGCACGACGTCGGCCATGGTGGGGCGGAGCGCCGGCATGCTGCAGGTGCATCTCACGGCGACGCGCAGCGCCTGCACCATCTCCTCCTTGTAGGGGCTCCAGGCGAGGCGCTTGTCCAGCGCGTCCGCCTCGGCTCCGGCGCCGGCGGCCACCTTGCCGGAGACCCAGTGCACGATGTCCCTGGTGTCCCCGAACTCCGGCTCGATGGGCTTCCTCCCCGTGGCCAGCTCCATGAGCACCACGCCGAAGCTGTACACGTCGCACTTGGTCGTCGCCTTGGACGAGTAGGCGTACTCTGCAGGCCATGCATAGATTGATTGATTGATTGATATAAAATGGGAAAAAATTGAAAAGAAATCATGCTCATGCATGCATGCACTCCGACCCTAGCAATTCCTTACCTGGCGCGAGGTAGCCGTAGGTGCCGGCGATGGTGGTGGTGGAGGCGTCACGGTCAGCGCCGCCGCCGCCGCCGCCGCGCGCCTGGAGCACCTTGGCGATGCCGAAGTCGGCGACCTTGGGCTCGAAGTCGGCGTCGAGGAGGATGTTGGAGGACTTGATGTCGCGGTGGACGATGGGGAAGAGGAGGTCGTGGTGGAGGTAGGCGAGGCCCTGCGCGACGCCGAGCGCGACGCGGTGGCGCGTCGGCCAGTCCAGCAGCAGGTAGCAGCCGTGCAGCGCCTCCCACAGGTTGCCGTTGGGCATGTACTCGTACACCAGCAGGTTGCAGTCGGCGCCGGAGTAGCAGCAGTAGAGCTTCACGATGTTCTTGTGCCGGATGCTGCCCAGCGTCTCCACCTCCGTGCGGAGCTCGCGGTCGCCCAGCCACCCGCCGTCGCTGCTGCTGTTGGTGGTGGTGCTCACCACCGCCGCCCAGCTGCTGTCCATCTGCTTCGGCGGCCGCAGCCGCCGCGTCGTCGGCACCCACAGCTTCTTCACCGCCACCAGCTCGCCGCTGCTGAGCTCGATCTTGTACACGGTGCCGGAGCCGCCGTGCCCGACGATGTTCTTGTCGATCAGCGCCTCCAGGATCTCGTGCTGGTCGAAGCTCAGCTTGTGGAAGCTCTTGACGTCGTACGACGCGCTGGACCCCGGCGACGTCGCCGGCGCGCCGTCCTGCTCCGCGTACCGCCGCGCCCGCAGCACCCACCGCCGCGCCAGCGCCAGCATCGCCACCGCGCACACCAGCGCGCACACCGCCACCACCCACACGTTCCCGGCGAGCCCGCGCCGGAGGCTGCTCGGCCGCGGGCACAGCGGCAGCGCCGGGTCCGTCAGGTTCAGCCGGAACGCCACGCACAGCCCCGGGTTCCCCGCCACGCTCTCCAGCAGGCCCTCCTTGATGAGCGGCAGCGGCACCGGCCCCGACAGGTTGTTGTTGGAGAAGTCCAGCGAGTTGGGCAGCAGCCGGCACAGCGACTCCGGGATCTCGCCGGAGAGCGCGTTGTCCGACAGGTTCAGCACGTTCAGCTTCCGCAGCCCGGCGAGCGACTCCGGGATGGAGCCGTTGAGGCGGTTGCCCTGCAGGGACAGCTGGTTCAGCTGCGACAGCCGCCCCACGGACTCCGGGATCGGCCCGGCGATGAGGTTGTTGCTCAGGTCGATCTTCACCAGCCCCGACGCGGCGGCGATCTCCGGCGGGAGCTCGCCGGACATGCGGTTGTTGGACGCGAACAGCGACGTCAGGTTCGTGGCGCGCGCCACCGTGGCCGCCACGGGCCCCGTGAAGTGGTTGTAGTTGAGGTCCACGATGGAGGCGTGCGGGAGGCCGAAGACGCCCGGCGGCACGTCGCCCTCCAGGTGGTTGTTGCTCACCCGGAACCGGAGCAGCGGCGTGCACTCGGCGTACGCCGCCGGGATGGGCCCCGTCAGCAGGTTGCTCAGCACCAGGATGTACTGGAGCTTCCCGTTGGCGCAGGCGAACGGCGGCAGCGGGCCCGTCAGCTGGTTCTCCGACACCTCGATCACGTTCAGCTCCGAGTACCGGCCGAGGTCGCCGGGGATCTCGCCGGTGAGCTGGTTGCGGTACACGGAGAGGATGCGCAGCTGCGTGGAGTTGCCGAGCACGGCCGGGATGGGCCCCGTCAGGCGGTTGGTGTACAGCTGGAGCACGCGCAGGTTGGGCAGCACGCACAGCGACTCCGGGATGCCGCCGGTGAGCCCGTTCTCGGAGAGGTCGATGTCGGTGAGCTCCGTGAGGTTGCCGAGCTCGGCGGGGACGCCGCCCTCCAGCGCGTTGTAGTAGAGCTCCAGGAACCGGAGGCGCGGGAGGCGCGCCAGCGACGCCGGGATGGTGCCGGTGAGGAAGTTGCCGCTGAGCTCCAGGTCGGTGAGCGACGTCATGTTGCCGAACCACGCCGGGATGCCGCCGCGCATGGAGGTGGTGGAGAGGATGAGCACGCGGAGGCGGCGCAGCGGCACGAACAGCGACTCCGGCGGCCGCCACACGTCGAACCCCGGGTTCTCGTTCAGGTTCACCACCTCCAGCGTCGTGACGTTGGCGATGGACGCCGGGAACGCGCCGGTGAAGAGGTTGTTGGACAGGTCGAGCACGCGCAGCGACCGCAACGGCGACAGGTCGCGGGGCACGGCGCCCGACACGCCGGAGTAGCTCAGGTTCAGCACCTTCAGGGAGGTGCAGTTGAGCACGCCGACGGGGAACCCGCCGCGGACGTCGTTGAACGCCATCCGGAGCTCCCGGAGCGCCGGGAGCGCCGCGCAGACGCCCGGCGGGAGCCGGCCGACGAGGCGCCACGACGTGACGTCGATGCCCGTGACGTTGCCGGACGTGTCGCAGGCGACGCCGTGGAAGCTGCAGTAGTCCGGCGCCGGCGACGTGAAGTCCCACCACCTCGACATGCCCGGCCCCGGGAACTGCTCCTTCATCTTGGCGAGGTAGGCAGCCTGCGTGTCCAGCCCCAATGCCGCCGCCGCGTCGCCATCGTCGCCGGACGTGAAGAAGATGATGAAGAGAACGAACCAGAGCAAGGGTGGAGGTGATGAGCAAAGAGTGGACACCATAGCACACCAGCTGATGACCAGAGCAAGGGGTGGAAGGAGATAGAACTTTGAAGAAGAAGAAGATAGAACTCTTTTCTTGTGCTTCTTGATCGTACGTGGCTGCTGCAAGCTTGTGCCGCTGTTGTTGGAAGGAACTTTGTTGCAGATGGGATTGGAATGGTGAGGAGGAGCTATCAGCAAGGGAGGGAGTATATAAGTGGAGTGGGAATCTGTGGAGGGAATTGGAATTGCTGAATGGTGATGGTGATGATATAAAGGAGATGGAGGAGGGAGAGATGCATGGCTTTTGCTGTTGGGGGGATATATGCCCTGCCCTGACCTGACCCAGCTGCTGTGCTCATTGCCAATCACAGCAAAACTGATTGGTATCTCAGTGCAGCCAAGCAGTGCACTCCAGTGAGCAACATTCTCCAGCCTCTTCTTGTGCTTTGTCTTCTTCAACTTGTGAAGGAATTTTCCTTGTGCAGTGCTGCTCTGCTGGTCAAAAAATGACATGCAGTCTGTCAGTTAGCAGCAAGGCAGGTCTGGCCCAGTCAAGCCCAGCATGTCCACTGGCCGTTCAGAATCAAGAGCTGAGAGAGACAGGGGCCTCATATCATATGGGCCTGCCCGCTCTCCAGCTCACAGCTGACGCTGGCCTGTCCGCCCGGCTCAACCCGGCCCGGCACGGCCGAGCACAAACTGAACCCAACCAAATGTGTTTCACACACACTTCAAGCCAGGCAAGTGATCAGTAAACCATGCCTTTTTTAGATTATGATCAGTAAGCCATATTAGCTCAGCAATTGCTGTCAAGAGATTGACATATACCGGCCGGCAAAGCCATGTCAGTTTCATCAGTTTTCTGTTCAGAGTTGACACAAATAGTATTTCTGTTCAGAGTTGACATGAAGCAGTGTCAATGGCACATTACCGACACCATCATGCTAGTATATTATCTATGCATCCAGCATATTAACTTCCTGCTGAAACCAGAAATGGAGGGCACTGTGTTGGGGTGGAGAGGCATCACTCACTCACTCACTCACTCACTCAGTTTGTCAACTGTGAACTGAAAACACTGGAGGCAAAAATGACAGTGCAGAACTGCAGATCAACTTGCAGCAACAGCAAGCAAACACAATGCAGGAGCTGCCAATCCTGCAATCTCCATGGGGAACAAGGACAAAGCCTGCCTCTACTGGGTGCCAATCCCAATCATTGCTCACACTTTAGGAGGATCAGCGGCAAGGTGACAAATGTAAAGCCTCTTCCATTTCCTAAAAATCATTTCTTTATAGCCCTCACTAGCAGTGAGTTAGAGGAGTGTAGTAGTGTACTAGGCTGCACCAGAAAGTAGCAGCAATTTATTTTAAAAATAAAACAGCAAGCGAGCGCTACGCTCAGCTGCTGATGCTTGTTCAGTAGTGGCCTGAATGATGCCATGCTTTATTTGCCAGTAGATTGTTTGCAATGTGTGCATACGCCAGTCTGCATCTTTTTCCTGTTCAGCCAGCAGTGCTTAGCAGTTTAGTAACCGAATTAGTACTTTAGTTTGCTGTATTATATTATATATATTCGATCAATGGAGTAAAAAGCCTAGCGGCACGCCTGCTGATAATTGCTATGCAAGCTTTTTTGGGATAAATAAAGTTACTATTGACTTATTGAGTGAGCGTGGATTTGGCTGAAGACTCCACCAGTCAACATTATTCAGTCCTAGCCTGGAATAATTAAGAACTTTCAAATGGAATTTAGGCACTTCACCATTAGTGCTACTAGCTAGAACAACTGTAGGCACACGGCACAGATTCTTTACTGCTATTTAACACACGTCAAGAGAACAATTCCTTCAAAATAAAATGCCACAGGAATGGAATGCACACGTGTGCTCCATTGTTTTCCTCTGTCCACAAGCGCCGTTTGGATAGCACCGAATAAAACTTCCATCCTCATTTGTACTGAAAAATTATTGTCCTGGAAAGAACACCATGAATATAGAAAAGTCAAATTTCTTCAGTTTCTTTTCAGAATTTCTCTCTCTCTCTCTCTCTAAAAAGGAATTAATATATGAAAACAATATAATTTTTGTGGAGATGGTGCTGGGTCCACATGGAGGAATCCATATGGTGGATAAGGAGTTGTGGCAGGGAGGTGGTGATACATAGATGCTCACTCAAAAGGGGTCATGCACTTGCCATTAGATAAAAATAAAATGTAACTCACCGTGGTGGTCTGGTGGACATGAAAAAGGAGACAATGACAAGTTCATTTTTTTATAGAAAAAATTCCCCTTATTCATCATCATGTGTTTCTCGCGTCTCCTGATTGGTCAGAAGCATTATTAGGTTTAGAACAACATCAGACCAATCGTTGTTAAAAATAGTGCATAATAAGGTACGGTTCGCCACATATATATGGAAAGAGCAGGGCTAGTTTATCCTCACTTAGTTAACCCCATCTTCAGTGGCTTGACCTTGACCTGATAAAAATCCTCAGTGATTTCATAAAAAAAATATCATGGGTTAAACCATGCATCATTATCCATGGAGCCTAAATTAATAGCGCATATGCTGTATTGCTATTGCTATAGTTGGTATAGTTTACTTTTCATTCAAATCATGTACCCTTATTTAGTCTTGTAGCAATCTGAATTGTGATAGTTTGTTGTCCTTCAGGCTCAAAATAGCCTCTTTTACAATATACAAAATGCTAGATCTAGTATGTCAAATTATCTTATTTTTAATTAAATGTATAGAAAATACTATCACCAGTTATGATTTCAAATAGGTGTACTGAATGGAAATACATTTCATGACAAATTTATATGATGCTTACTACTATAGCTAGAATTGAATTCTTTCTGAAGCGGAGCGAGTACTTGGCTTCTTTAGGCAATTGCACCACTAACTAATTAACTAACTTCTTTGCCCATGCATGATCACTATAGTGAATAATAAATGAGGGTAAGATGATCATTTTATCAATCTCATTAAGGTCATGTCTGATCAATATTAGATCTAATCAGCTAAAATGATCCAATAGACCAATAGATAGGAGAGATTATATGGTGTAGATTATTTAATCCATGCAGCAAAATATACTAATCCTATATACTCTGCTTGAAGCCTACTAATTGAAGATTATGGACGCCAAAAAGACCAACTTCCCTTCCACCTTGGTCGCCACAACAACAACAGAAAAAAAAAAAAAAACTATAGCATGCAAGGGCACTGTTGACTAACAATAATCTGGGAACTGATCATAGATCGCTTGGTCGTTCTTTGTGTTGGAACCTGCCCACACGGGTTCAAGTTCCTGACTTGGTATGAGTGTTCGCATTGCTTTCAGCGGTAGACGAAGTCTTCGTCGACAGCAAGGCACCTGTGGCAACTTTGTGAATCTCAAGGTATGTGTGTTCGTAGGGATAGGGTTTTGCGTACTTGTGTTCGTAAGGGGTGAGTGTGTATGCGTGTTGTGAGCATTTACGTTCTACCATGTAATTTTTTTAAAAAAACTAACAATAATCTAGGGACCTAAACAGTGTAGATTATCATAATCTATAATCTAGATTGTTATAATTTAGTTGGGATTTTCCAAACAGGTATTAGTGATAAGTCTTGATGGTGTGCGCACGTGTGTAAAGATGGCAGGACAATATGCAATGGAAGAGTTAGGTATGGGATGCATGCATGGTAACTCACTTTTACCTTCACCGTGAAATAAAAAACAGGATTATCGGTAAAACAGATATGAATAATCTTTTAGTAAAAGAAGAAATGATTATGGCCATTAACAGTCCTAAGGTGAAAACACTGTCATATGGCATTAGCTTTGTAGTGGGCAGGGAATGAATACTCCTTTTGAACAATGGCGCATGCTCGCCACAAATTAAAGCTACATCAATATTTCATTCACTAGTCAGTCAACTCAAATGTTGCGTTGCGCGCAGATATAACAAACATGCATTGAATCTCTTCTTTATTTATATTACGATAAAAAAATTATGCTGGAGTAGCGCCTACCTTGGGGTGCAGCACTAGCCCCTTGGGTTTAGATAAAAGAACATGCAATGTGACGCTGAATCGCAGGATCGGTGAATTGAATGGACATCTATATGTGAATTTCATTATCTTGAATGCACTAAAGAGTTGTGTGTCATTATATTAAAGATACGAATGGCTATTAAATCTACCCCTTCTGACTCTATCTCCCTCGAAAAAACTATAAAATGTCTCTAGTCCCACCCCTTTTGAAAAGCCAAAAGTCAAAAATAGGATCAAGTGCGCGAAAATTGTGCAACACAAAATCAGCTCCTTCTGGAAAAGCAACTGTTGGTTCCACCCGTTTGGGTAGCTTTATTCGTTTTGGCGGTAGACGAACTTTCCAAAATTGGAAACAAACACAACCTAAGTACTCTCTCCATCTAAAAAAAACTTAATGTTTTAGAATTGTTATTTAAGACAGATTAGTGCTGAATAAAAATTAATTATGTACCCCTATTTGTTAAAGGTGAATTATGATAATTATTAATTAAGGAAGAAGTTTCTCGTTTAAAGAAATATATAACCCCACCAGGTCTTAGGGATATCTTGAACAATGAGTGTAATCCCATTCATAGCTAATATATGAAGCTCCGGCTTTCCCTAAAAAAAAAAGTTGCAAGATAGGATGGCAAAGTCCCAAACAAGCGGGTGGATCCAAGATAAGCCCAAACAGTCTATGCTAGGAGTAGAACGAAGCTGGCTGAAAGGCCAAGTTGGGCCTAGAAAGTAGAAACTCCGTCCCATGACAGTCTCTATTTGGCCACGCTTCGATTACATTGTTAATTACCATGATATTTGGTGTCAAATAAAAGAACAGATCAATCTCATTTGCCAACTGAGGCAAGATAAGCCCACACTTGTATACATGGGTTACGGCCCTACCAACTGAGGAAAGCCTGGCCAGCCTGTTGGGCTAACTTGCTGTTCCACCCAGGCAAGGCCCAAATCAGATCGAAGGTGGACTATAAAGGAAAAAGTCTACTTTAGATCCTCCAACTTTCACGAAAGTATGCATATCATCCATAAACTCTAAAACCGGATAAAACACATCCCTCAACTTTTAAAACCATTTATATTACATCCCTCAGTGGTTTTCAACAGTGGTTTTGCTATAGTAAAGGATGTTTTGCTACAGTAACAGTGGTTTTACCTTTTTTATTTATTTTAGCTGAATTTATGAAAAATTATAGTAAATCATAGAAAAATCATAAAATAGAAAATCTAATTTTTTTGTACTCCACATGTGTAGATCTACATGGCGAACATATAATATGGTATACTTTGGTACAAAGTTTTTACTGTATAATTTATTTGAATTATAGAAATGCACATATCTAAAACTACAGTAAAAACTTTGTACCAAAGTATATCATATTATATGTTCACTATGTAGATCTATTTATGTGGAGTTTAACAAAATTAGATTTTATATTTTATGATTTTTTGTGATTTACTATAATTTTTTAAATATTCAGCTAAAATAAATTAAAAAATGAAAAATACAAAACCACTGTCAAAAACCGCCAAGGGATGTAATATGAACGGTTTTAAAAGTTGAGGGAGTGTTTTGTCCGGTTTTAGAGTTCAGGGATAACATGCAGACTTTCGCGAAAATTAAGGGAGCTAAAATGAACTTTTTCCGACTATAAAAGACTGCTTGGCGAACATGCTGACCCAACCAAATGAGCCCAGTCTAGCTAAGCCTGCTGGGCTGACTTACGGTTCCACCAATTTAAGGCTCAAATGAGTTGGAACCTGGGCCAAATGTTTGTAGGTACAGGCCCACATAACTAAATGTTCTACTATTAGGCCATGGGCCGCCCAGATGACAACCGAAACGGGCGACTGAAGCCAACTTACTCAGAGCCGAATTAAAAATTTGCAGCCGCCGGATTTGTGCTCCCGCTTCTGTTGTTGACTGTTGACCACACACACAGACAGACAGAAAAAAAATATAAAAACGCACATTCTGGTAAGTAAGTGGCGTATTTATCAGTTTTCTGGTCCAGCAAAACAGCTATGAAACCTAATCTATGACTATGTGAACTTATCAATTAACCCCAACACACATACTGAGTACAGTTGTTTGGAACACCTGAGCTGAGCAGTCCATTTTCTCCGAATACATTCAGTTTCACTAGTTTTACTACTAGTCTGCTTGGAAAGTTGGGAGTCAGGATGCAGCAGAAAAAACTGCAGAGTAGAAACTAGAAATCCAAGAAGAAAGTGAAGCTCTTCCTACTAATCCACCTGAAGTGTTTTCTTTTTTTCTTTGTGATGAACAGATGATGGCCTTATCATTGGCGCTGGCTCATCATCATTCAGTCCAGATCATCAGCTGGAGTCCGGGAGCAAGGACGGCAGACAGAGAAAGACAATCCCGCGGGTCTTTCGCCCGGCACATCTGTACACACCGTTGGGAGAATAGGTGGTGGTATTCAATTCAGAGTTTTATCGCAGCACGCCTGCCAACAATCCTCCCTCATCAAAAAGTCTCTGCCTTGTATTAAACCACGCCATCGTTCCGGCAGCGATTCCCGGGCCGGTGAGTGAGGTGAAAGCTCCGCCGCCGCGACAGCGACGCCGACGCCGACGAGGTCAGGTCCGCGTTGTCACTGTTTTATTCTTTACGCAATGCAACGACACACAACCACGGCGGCCGGAACGCCTGAAGAAGCCAATTCCCAACTGAAGCTTCCAGGTGCTCACTGCTGTCAGAAATCAGGAACGTGATTAAAAATTTGGAGCATGCATGTGTCTCATCCCAATCCCACCTTCTCAAGAATCTTGATGAGCTGTGCACTGGACACGTTTTTCTTTTTTTTTTTCTGAAGAGAATGGATGGACTGCTGGAGCCTGGAGGGGTCCAAGAGAATGTTTGGTTTGGTTTGTCATGGGAAGAGGCGCCAAACAAAACAATCTGATTCTCTACTTACAAAAAATGCCTTGCCTGCTTACTGTAGTATTATCTTACTGTTACAACTTACAACTGCAGAAGATGGTCATTTCTTGGCCGATTATTCATTCAGGCAAAAAGATCTACTGTACTACTAATCTTACTGCAACACTACACATGCTGCTCATGCTCTGCTGCTGACTGTGTGTGTGTTGACCTCAGCTGACACTGTCACTGACAGCTTCTCCGATCCTGCCTCCTCTGACCGACCACCTATCTACGTACAGTAACTACGACGACTTGTCAGCTTCAGCCACCTTTCTTTCCCATCTCCGGTCGGACGCCGGCGGTCACGGCCGGCGCCGGACACGGCCAAGCAAAGCCTAGACCGTCATTCAATACAATTTCAGACGACCTTGACCTCCAGGACCTTGCCGCCGTCGAAGTCGTCCTCCCGCGCGGCGGCCACGTCCTCCAGCATCTGCACGACGGAGCGCATGGACGGCCGCATCGACGGCGTGCGGCTGGTGCACAGCACGGCGACGCGGAGCACGCGGACGGCCTCCTCCTTGGCCCACCCTTCCACGATCGCCGGGTCCACCAGCGACATGGCCTTCTCCCGGCTCTCCAGCCGCCGCGACACCCAGTCCACCAGGTCCCGGCTCTCCGTCGTCTCGCCCTGCACCACCGCCGGCCGCCCCGTCACCAGCTCCAGCAGCACCACGCCGAAGCTGTACACGTCGCTCTTCTCCGTCACCTTCCACGTGTACGCGTACTCGGGCGCCATGTACCCGAGCGTGCCGGCGACCACGCCGGCGGACGAGTCACCGCCGCTCGCCGAGGTGAGGATCTTGGCGAGCCCGAAGTCGGCGAGCCGCGGCTTGAAGCACTCGTCGAGCAGGATGTTGCTGGACTTGACGTCGCGGTGGAGGATGGGGCGGTCGCAGCCGTGGTGGAGGTACTCGAGCCCCCTCGCCGCGCCCACCGCCACGTCGTGCCGCTCCGCCCACCCGAGCCCGCCGCCGCCGCCCAGCTTCCGCCCCGCCGCCGCCGCCGCCGCCGCCGCGCCGGACCCGTGCAGCCGCTCGTACAGGCTGCCGTTGGGCAGGTGCTCGTACACCAGCAGGCTCGCCGCGCCGTCCGAGCTCGTGATGCTGCACAGCAGCTTCACCACGTTCACGTGCCGGATCGCGCTCAGCGTCCCCACCTCCGAGTCGAACTCGCGGCACCGCACCGACGCCGTCCGCCGCGCCGCGCCGCCGCCCAGCATGGCCGCCGTCGGCGCCGTGCTCCCCGCCGCGCCGCACGCCGCCGCCCTCCGCGTGATGTGCTTCACCGCCACCACCGCGCCGTTGCCCAGCTTCACGCGGTACACGTTCCCGGACCCGCCGCTGCCGATCAGGTTCTCGTCGCGGACGCCGTCGATGATCTCCCGCTCGTCGAACGCCAGGATCCGGAACGACTTGAGGTCCCAAGAACCCTTCTTGGCGAACAGCTTCCCCGCGGGGCCCAGGCGGCCGCCGGCGGCGGCCTCCGCCGCGCGCCGCCGCTTCTGCAGGTATATGGCCACGCCGAGCACCGCCAGCAGCACCGCCGTGACGGCGAGGATGCACGTGACGGCCATGCGCGCCGCGTTCGCCGACCGGCTCCCGGAGCTCGGACCGCAGCGGCGGAGGAAGGCGGCGCCAGCTCCGTTGGTGGCGCACAGCCCGGGGTTCCCGAAGAAGCTCGCCGTAGGCCGCGATCGCCAGCGCCTCCGGGACGGGTCCGGTGAGGTGGTTGTAGGACATGTTCAGGCTGCTCAGCTTCAGCGCGGCGAGGCTCGCCGGCACGTCGCCGGAGAGGTCGTTCCGTGAGACGTCGAGGGAATTCAGCCTCTGCAGGTTGCCCAGCTCCGGGGGGATCGCGCCGGCGAGCCTGTTCCCGGAGAAATTGGCCGTGCTAAGCGCCGAGCAGGAGCCCAGGCTCGCCGGGATTGGCCCGCCGATGGCGTTCCCCGCAATGTCGAGGCTGTCGAGACTGGACAGCCGGCCGATGCTCTCGGGTATCTCGCTGGAGAGCTGGTTCCACGACAGGTCCACGGTCTGGAGGCTCGCCGCGTCGCCGATCGACGGCGGAATTGCGCCGGTGAACCGGTTCCCCGCCAGAAGGAGGTTGGTGAGCGCGGCGGCGTTCCCAATTCCGTCGCCGATGCTGCCGCTGAACTGGTTCCCGGCGAGGTCGATGATGTTGACGTTGGGGAGAGCCCAGAGCCCCTCGGGCACCTCGCCGGAGAGGCTGTTCTTGTTGACACGGAACCTCAGCAGCGTCGTGCAGCTGGCGTACGTCGCCGGGATGCCGCCGGAGAAGTTGTTCTCGAGCATGAGCAGCTTCAGCATGGTGCCCTGCTTGCACATGTCCGGCGGGATGGGCCCCGAGAGCGCGTTGGTGGAGACGTCGATGAAGTTGAACCGCGACCAGCTGCCGAGGCTCCGCGGCAGCTCGCCGGTGAGGTTGTTGCTGTAGAGCGACAGGTTGACGAGCTCCTTGAACTCGCCGAACTCCGGCGGCACCTCGCCGGTGAAGCCGTTGAAGAAGAGCTGCAGAGACACGAGCTGCGTGAGGGACCGGAGCTCGCCGAGCGTGCCGGTGAGGTTGTTCTGCGACGCGTCGAAGTACTGCAGCTTGGTGAGTTTCCCGAAGCCGGCGGGGAGCGCGCCGCTGAGGGAGTTGTTGTAGAGCTCGAGCTCGGTGAGGCTGGTCAGCCTGGCGATCTCCGGCGGGATCTTGCCGGTGAGGTGGTTGTCGGAGAGCTCGAGGTCGACGAGGTTGACGAGGTCGCCGATCTCCGGCGGGATGGCGCCGCCGAGCTTCACCGCCGCCAGGTACAGCGTGGTGAGGTTGGTGAGCCTCGTGACCTCGCGCGGGAACGCGGGCGTGGGGGCGAGGAACGGGTTGTCGCCGAGCGCGAGCACGGTGAGCCCCGGCGTGGCGGCGAGCGAGCGCCACGGGAACGCGCCGTCGAAGCAGTTGGAGGAGACGTTGAGCCTGCGCAGCCCCGTCAGCGGCGAGAAGTCCGGCACCGCACCCGTGAAGCCGTTGAAGGCCAGGTTGAGGTCCCGGAGCGCGGTGCACGCGACGACGCCGTCGATGCGGCCCGACAGGGAGTTCTCCGGCAGGGACAGCGTTTCGAGCGACGGCAGCGACGCGCAGAGGTCGGCGAACGGGACCGACGCCGCGGACAGGTTGAGTGCCGGCAGGGCGAGCGCCGTGACGTCGCCGCCCGTGCACCTGACGCCGGTGAAGGTGCACGGGGATGACGCCGCGGTGGCGTTGTTCCACGTGGCGAAGGTGGGCGCGGCCGAGGGCGGGACGGTCAGGGCGGCCTTGAAGGCCAGGAGCGCGTCTGTCTGGGACGATGACGACGACGACGACGCTGCGGCGGCGCCGGTGAGGAAGAGGAAGAAGAAGAGGAGGAGGAGGAGGGGGGAGAAGGGCGGCATGGCGCCGGGTGTGAAGGATGACGCGTGGTTCGTTGGTTCGATCCTCCTCGGTGTCAGTGTGTGCAGCTTTGACTGGTTTTAAGGTAGCAGGACTACTCCCACTAGGGGCCCTCTTTCTTTTCTTTTCTTTTTTTTTGTTTTTGAAAAAATGGTCACTAGGGGCCTTCTCTATCTGTGCAGATGCAGCTACTAGGCAAAGTGTTAATGATAGCTGCTCTGGACCAGATTAGGAGTAGGCAGCAAGGGTTTGGATTTATATGGGGTGGTTAATTTTAATTAGTTAGTGGGGAGAGAGAAAGGCACTACTGAAAAGGAAGCATGATGATACTCTACAAAAGTGTACTAATCAACATGTGGTTTGCTTAATCTTGTGCCATATGTAGGAGCAATACAAAGTGCACATGTTTTGGAAGGATACTCAATCCATCCATAGGTTACGAATTTTAGAATATATTCTAGGTGAAACAAATGACGCATGTGACATGAATGAATGCTCTGATTAGTGTGATTATACTTTATTTATAGGCTAACATGAATGTTGTCTTTTTTTTAAAAAAAAAGAAAACTAGTTGAAGGCTCTTACCTAGAATTTCTTTAAAATTTATTTAAGACATTTTTAATGCTTAAACTAATGGTATTTAAGGCGAGCGGGGTACCATCGAGTGTTTTAACCATCAGTAACACTCAAGTTCTTTTTCCTCGTCCACACTCGCAACCCGACAAAAAAGAAGCATGCTACTCTACAAAAGCGTGATCACGGTGTGTTTTTAAAGGGCATAAGTTAATGTACTCTGGTATCCGAAGAATTCTAGGACACACGAGCAAATATGTTTAGAGATTGCATATCGTCGCTCTTGTATGTACATGGCTTGCGAGTCTTGACCTATACAGGACATGAAGGATTTATTGGGCATTTAAGTAAAAAAATGTTAGAAGAAATCATTCGCTCTTTAATATCAGATATAGATATAACTATAGCTATAGATATAGACATAGATATATACTAGATATTATTTGTAAAGGTGTACAAATATAACATATTAGTATTTGAATAAACGATAGTTGATATCTAAGCTTCAATAGTAGGAAAAAACACACAAAGTTTAAGAACAAATATGTTGGATATTTAAGCAATTTCAGTATCATTTAGTATTGTCTACATGTTGGTTATGGTTACTCTTAGATAATCATGCACATGTCTGAGGTCACAAAATTGTTTTTAGCCTTTTTCTGGATTAAAAATACTAAAACTACCTAAATATCATATTCTCGTGCTCCCAAGAACCGAGAGTGTCGTTTCAAAAAAGAACCGAGAGTGGAAGGCACCACACCACACCGAGTCTGGTCCGGTCTGCTTTGGCCATGTCCATGGTGGCACACACGTGTGGTGCTCTCATCCAACTTCTCAATGTAGATAGCAACTTCTCAATGTAGATAGACACGGTCTATACATATAAGTCGAGTCAACATTCAATCAAAATTTCACATGAGACAATAATATTGTGCTCAATATTTAATAAGGACCTTAGAATTTTATTTGATTTAATTAGATAAATATAGGTCAAGCCCGTATTAAAGCTAACAACATATATATAGTTTGTATTATTGTCATCTTTGGTTATGAAGATGAAAAGCGGAGTGGCGTGAGGAAGAGTTATTTGGCACTAGCTAGCTGCTGACCGGTCGTCGTTGTCTGATGATGAGCTAGCTAGAGGATGGTGGTGCGGTCAAAAGATGGGTGAGAATGAAAGAAGCAACGACGCTCGACGACAAGCCTGCATATATTGCATTGGGTTGTTGGTCACTTGGACCTTGGACTTATATATATGATATGATGACTAGCAAAGCATGCAGTAGCTCATCCATTGCAATTATTTATTTGTTATGTATATGTAAATTAAGTGGGGGTGGCTTGGACTGCACTGGAGGCCGGATTGTGTGCATCTGCATGCATTCTGCAGTATAAATTTTTGCAGCCAACAGTAGGCTAGCTGATCGAATTTTCGGCCTGGCGAATTAGTCCCTAGCTAAGACCCGGCCTGAGATCGACTGGCTGCTAGGGTACAAACAAGAGCTGAATTAATAATTTAATTAGCACGTGTAGGTGGTCTATATATATAGGGTTGTTGCTAAATTTCAGATACAGAGATCGAATGAAGAAGGGAAGCAAAATCATGCATGTTGGACTTGTGTTAATAAGCAGGTAATATAATTCTGTTCATATGCACGTGTCGTAATTATTCTGCCTACACCTAACCTTCCAGTGTAAGATAGGACGCCCACTTGCTGATCGATCGTGTTCTAGCTAGTTTGTATGTATAGTACTATAAAAAGTATATCATTTGTTGATAGAAATTGATGTAATAATAAAATAAATATAAAGGCATTTTTAGGGAAAAAGGGTGATGCACGGTCGATGGGAAAAGGAAAGGGGCAGTGGTGTTGGCTTTTCCTCTCATACACGCCGATTTGCCACGCACTAGTGGAGACAAAAGCTAATAACGGTAGCCATCGATGCGGCGGCTGCGCGTGCACGAGCGGAAAACCAAACCAAAGGTAACACTACTGCTGCCCGCGCGCATGCATATATGTCTCGATCATGCTATGCTAGTAATAAGCAATTAAGCAGAGAGAGAGAGAGTGCTTGCTTGCTTTGGTCACTCTCGAACTCCTGTCGATCCATGACCACCCACTGCACTCTCTCGTCTTGGTGGATAGATGGTGGTGCATTACTAGACAAACAATTTTAACAATGTCTTTAATTATTCTTTTTATGGAGACAATTCTATCAAAATCTATTTTTAAAGATAGATTTATTTTTTAAAAAAAATTACTGTCTTTTAAAGTCAGTTTTTAGAGATGACTAGGATTTTAAGCCGTCTCCAAAAAAAAAAAATTTTCTAGAGGCGGTTGAAATTCTAACTATCCCTAGAAATAGATTTTAGAAGTGGTGGTAGTTTATAAATCAAATCAAATGAAGATAAACTTTATATCAAAGTTATAGTACTCAAATAATTAATTTTGCAGTTGGTGACTTTTACATTCGAAATCATTTAGGGTCTCTTATTTTCTCATAATATGTAATTCAATTTTTTAAAGAAGTGTTCCAAATGACCTCGTATGGAAGAAACTATCTAAACTAAAGTTACAGTACTCGAAGAGATATGAAACTTTACGGTTGACGACTTTAACTTTTTTGCTTAAAATATGTTAATAAAAATATACATATATAAATTTTTGATAAATATTTTTATAGAAATAAGAAGTTAAAATTATATTTTAGAACCATATCGCTATTCAAAATGACTCGCTTTTCAATACGAAGAGAGTACTGTACAAACTCATGGCCAACGGAGGGAGCAGTCTAATTACCGTACCAACTCGCGGCCACCGCCCGCCTGCCGCCCCCGGGATGGAGATGGACGACGGCAGCAGGGGCGGCAGGGCACATCCAAAACAAACAAAGACGTGCCGCAGCTGTCACCGATGGGTGCATCCTGCAGTGATTGGAGTAGTGGGGTGGGGTAGCGACGCAACGCCACAACAAAAGGGACCGGGGCCGGGGCCGGGGCCGCCGCCGTATTTGACTTGCCGGGCGGCGCCGGCGCCGGTGAGGAGCTGAGGCAGGTGATCTGATCTGATCTGAGCTGAGGCAGGTGATCTGATCTGATCTGATCACAATTGCCACCAGCATGCATGCATGGAGGTCGTAAACAAACAATTATTCCATTCCAGCGCCACCTGCGGGCGCCTAACATACCGTGTATACCTCTCTTTTATTTTTCGGTTTTTGATGCACCAACATATATACCATAGTTTTTGTTTTTTTGAAACTATAACATATATACCATACCCGATACTACTTCACATGTGCCTGCTAGGCTTTTGTGTCTGCATGCCCGCTGCCCGTGCAGCACATGGGACGGATGAGGATGAGGATGCTGTATTATTCTCATCACATCGTCACGGCCGGTTAGCAGATACATACTAACTGTACCTACTTCTATGATATCTTACTTTTTGCCCTCATTTTTGCTTCGCGACCATCGAGGTGGGGGTGCATGCATGCCCAAGTTCCAAACTCAAAACCATTTTTAAGTTTATAATAACGATATTAATAACATTTATTACGAATACCCTGGTCTCAATGCCGAAAATTTCTCGTGTAAAAATCCATCTTAATATAATGAAGCGTAGGTCTTTTGCGTTTTAAGAAAAAATATATTAATAATATTTATATCTCCAAATAATATGAACTTTGTAGTTGATAATGTCTTTCCTATCAAACATCTCTTGGAGGCTCATAAAAAAAGGGGGTCTAGAGATTCAGATATTGAAAATTCAATTTATAGTTGTACAAGTTTATAGTTGTTTTTTCGTCTGGTCATTTAGGAGCCTAAATATTTAATAAAAGATCACACGGCTCAAAATTCAGAAGATATGTTATGACCACATGCTACATGCACATAACCCAAAACTCAGCAATGGTTTATCTGTTTTTGTAAGTTATAGGGAGAGGGTAGTTAAAGGGTGCTTTCCTAAATTCAACAACAAAGTCCATATGTTAAATCAAACTTTTTCACTCTTATTGGTAATTAATATATAGGCCTCTGTCGGTGGAGCTCCGGTTAGCCATGGCTTCGGCTACTTAGTGTGCTATAATTACAAGCTAGGGAGGACATGTCGAAGCAAGTTTAGCAAAAGAGAAAAAAAAGGACTGTGATAGGGTTCTAATTTATTTCTAGTGGAATGTGTGAAAGGAAAGAACAGAAGAATTTTTCAACATCCATCATAAATAGCAGCTATGTGCAGTGCAAAGATGATATTATGCAATACCAAAGAGCCGTGGAGCCAAGAATTCAAGAACATCAAAATGCTCAAATAGGTCCCTCCTTGTAGTTTGTTTGGCCCTGTCTTGTTCGGTTGTTAAGTTGGCTTTGTTGTTTCTAGTAGTTAAGGTTGAAGTTTTGAGTGTTGGGTGACAACCGGTAAACAAGGCTAGTTCTTTGTAATTTTTGTATAACAGTGTTTTTCTCTTATATCGTCTAATAAAAACTACGACAAAGCTTTTGTCCTCCTTTTAAAAAAAAAGAATTGACTCTTCCCATGTCTTTATTAGATTTGGCTCCTCCTCACCTATGGTGGCAAAGGAACCAAAACCGGATGAAGCCATACGTGTATGGCAGCAGGACCGGTCTCTCCTCTGAATGTGAAATCTGAAATTATTAATATAATAAGCAAGCTGATTCTTCCGTGTGCCCTTGCCAATATACTATCTTTGACCTTGCTCGCTCGCCGTCGCTAGATCGCGGACCGTTCTCTCTTTCACCTCGTGTCCACAGGCCAGACAGGATGAGCTGTGTGGTTCCCGTGGCCAAGGAAAGCTCAGCTCAGCTCAGCTCAGCATATCCCAATCCAAGTCCAAACGCAGAGAGCGCAGCCAAAACAGTGTATCAGTACACACACTCCTATGGCCACACGTGCGTATACTGACCACAGGTAGCATCTTCCTCTCTTTTTCTATCGATCTCGACTCCATGACAGCAGCTTCTTTTTGTCACGGATCGGATCGGATGCATCCAATTCCCTTCCTTGGAAGTTCCGGAGACCTGTCAGTCACACACACTCGATCATTCGGCATCACTCAGAGTTATACAGGCTCACAGCAAACCATCTCGGTGGCTGCACTGCGAACCACTCGTAGCATGCAGAGATACTCCTCCTCCTAGGCTCCTTCTAGAAGATGTATGGACTCTCTCAATCATAAAATAACTGTCACTTTTATTTTCTGAAAAACAAATATTAGCAATTTTTATAAATAATAAATATTATTGATTGGTATCATAATATCATCGAAAAGATTTTTAAATCTGATTTTTTAATAAAATTATTTAGAAATATAAATATTACATATATTTTCTATAATTAAGTTAAACATATGTCATGAACACTTAAAACGACGGTCTTTTTAAAACGGAGGGAGTACTATCAATCTTGCATAGTACTGGACCATGCATCACTCGAACTGTAGCAGAGTATATATCCATCCCTTTGACCAGGTACACACGAGACTACTACTAGTTTCACCACATGCATGATTGCATCCTCCATATATCCTGATGCAGGCTTAATTTTAGCTTCTAGAAGGCAGCATATATGCGGCAGGCTGCATCGATATCGCAGCGGCCGATCGGCACACGTCCCTGTCAGTCGTCTCAGCAGGCGGCAGCCATTGTAACAATTATAATGCCCTGCCGCCTCGATCGCTTGCTTGCCTGAGCTTTGTGCGTCGCCATCATAGCGATTTCTAGCGATCCCTGCATACAATTTTCAAATGACAACATTTTTGGGTTTTCCATCATTTTGTCCTCCTTAGCTACCTAGCTGCCCCACTCAAACACCAACCCATGGGCTCTGGTCTTTGGTCTACATTTCTGTAGTGATATATATAAGCTACGCAGTTCAATTTAGAATTTTTTTTTTCTTAACCATGCAGAGTAAAACTTTATATGTTTCGATTTGTAGCCAAATGTATTATCTAATCATTAGCATAAGTTATATAGGCATAAAAAATAAAATATATAATAAAGAAATGCCAAAGTATATAGAGACCGTGTCAAATTATACATCGTCTAAATATGGGTATAATCTGTTCGCAAAAAAAAAAATTAAACATCATCTTATAAAATGGATAGGAGGAAGCTAAGATAGCATGTACTACTGTCTACTGGAGTAAATGGAATTACTTAGGACTAGTGTAATTTTAGTTTCTTCGAGCTGCTAACAAGAATGCATATCCTCCTCCTCCTCCCTCCTCCAGTCCTCCTTGACAACTACGATAGGTGTGAGCGAGCTTTTCCTTTCCCCTTCTCCTTTTCTTTTTTCCTTAATAACTTCTATTTTTTTTCTTTTACTTGCAATGAAAAAAAATATCTCCATTTTGCTTCGAAAAGTGAAATGACTAAGTCCAAAGTGCTTCGACTACGCATAAACCACTCACGTATCTGGATCGGCAAGTCAAAAGAGAGAACTAATTAAAGTGACCAGTGCACTGCATCAATGTCTGTCGTTGTTGCCGTGGGTGCACTAGCACTCGACAGTGCAGGGATAACTACACTGTGGGATCAGATGTGTATGTACAATTAAACTGACGTCCTATATACGCTTTTGCTTTTGCATGATTCAGCTTATCAGCCACAACAAAAAGCAAGCCTTTTTCATTGAATCTTGCCTTCGCTTGGGGAACAATATTCTCCGAATGCAAACCTTATAAGGTAGTAGTAGTATTCATCTCACGTGAATAGTTAATTTTCCAAGTCAAAAATTCGATTTTTTTGCATGCTCGAGATACATGTTAAAGTTTTTTCACTCAATTTGTCTTTAGGTTGTGAAGTTATTTTCTACAAATGGCTGATTTTTTATATATGAGAGAAAAATACTATTCCAATGGCACATAAGTTGAAGCGAACAAGGTCTATTTTCTTTTTCAGAACTACCTTTTATAGAATGGCAGCACAGTCCTAGCCTTAAATAAATAAATATAAATTTAAGCATAACAAAAAGCAGGTGTGTTCAAGTCATCTTTTTAAACTTGACGAATAAGTATTTGTTATGTGACGGCAGACATCACTGTTGCTCCACACAGATTTTTTTTTTTTAAAAAAAAAACTCACTAGCATCTAATATCTAGCTAGTTAGGACCACATGGAGATTTTAGCTGGAGCCAATGCAAGTGCATGCATGCGTCTCGCTCCATCATCGTCATCTTGGTTTATCACAAAGCTAGCTCTAGGTCATTGATTAGCGTGGTGCTAAACAGATGGACCCATGTGTGAGACAGTGACAAACATGTAAGCAACACAAAACAATTGCAGGGGAACGACGACTTGACCAGCTACTATATGGGATTATGCGCCTAAAACTTCTGGATTTACACAGGAAGTGAATGTATTCTTTTTTCAAGAATAAATGGCATTTACAACGAAAAGGTGGCATATATATTACATACATCTCCAAAATATGTATTTTTTGTTGAGAAAGAAACAAGGAAAAACACAAATAAATCAGACATGTCATCATGGCCAAGCTTTTTTTTTTTTTTTTGTATCGTTAAGGCCTTACCTCATGTATCCTTAAGGAAGCTTCATTTTTAATTTGCATTAACCATAGGCAGCAAAATTTGGGGACTTCAGCACCTATTTGGACAAAGTAAAAAAAAGAAAAAAGAAAAACAACAACAGGCAACAATCATTGTAGTAGGAAGAACTCAAACACACAATTAATAATCAGCATATAGTATTCCTACTTTCCTACTGTCCTACAGATCATTCACAACTAATTATATAGGTCTCGTCAACTTAGTGATGCATGCAAACAGTTGCACGGATGTAATCATCATGTAAACAAATGCTGGCGATGACTTGACGATCGACCACACACAGATGCGTGCCTAGATTTCAGTGGCTGAAACATAAAGGCAAAATGCATCATGCTTATTTTTTTTAATATAAAAGGCAATATATAACAGAAAGATGTGTGATTGCTGTGTCACAAAGTTTGCAAAATGCACCATGCTTATTTTAAATATGGGATATGCTCCGGTACTCCTCCTTAAAAGATTTACGTGAATTTTAAAGCAGCTAATTAATATAATTATCCTTTTGCTAATCATTTTTCTATATGGGCCACCCTTGGACCCAGCCCGTCTGTCCAGTAAAGTCATGGAGAAGAGACGGCATCTTCCATTGATTTGATGAGGAAGGACACGGTGCCACCGTGTCGACATTCCGGAGCAGCGGAACTCAATCGACCACGCCCACGCCAGCACCGCAGCAAGGACCCGCTCTCGGCCCGCCACGCCGGGAGCTGCCACCCGCCAGTTTCGGGAGCCTTTTACCTGTGTGCCATTATAAAAGTTTCATCCGACCTGTGTGCCACTGAAAGATTGGGCCATGACACAAACTTTCTTTTACCCGTGTGCCATTCCGTCCATATTCTGCCGTTTAGGTGACCTGACGTGTGGGACCCAACTGGATAATTGTCTATAATGCCCATCCTCCTTCCTCATCCCCTCCCAGAACCAGCCACCCGCTGCTCTCTCTCGGTACCGAGCGGAGAGACTCGGTCACGGAGACGAGCGGAGCCAGCGCTCGCGGATAGGAAAAAAAATCGCCACGGCCATCGGCGAGCGGAGGGTGTGACCTGCGACGGCGACCGGCGACCGCTGCAGCCAAGCCGCCGCAGGCGCACTGTGCCTTCCTGGCCTCGCAAGCGGCGTGGCGGCCTCCCCGCGCCCACGCCGCCACCGCACGGCCCCGGCCGCGGTGCGCGCTCGCTTTCTCCAGCCGCTTTCGCGGGGAGCAGCGGGGAAGCGGACGGGACGGGGGCGGCCCGCATCTACCCAAACGCCCGCGGCGCCCGGCCCGGCGGAGCTCACGCCCGTGCTAGCGGCGCCCAAAGCCCAAGCTCGAGCGGCGAAACTCGCACGTAACCACGCGGCCGCATCCGCAGCAGCAGGCGCACCAGCGCGCTTCGCACGGCGCCGTGCGAACTCCAGCCCGCGCCACGGCGTCGGCGCGTGCGGGCACGTGTGCCCGGGGCAGGGCGGTCGGCGCCACCGTCCCGCGACCCCCGGCGAGAGTCGGCCGGCGGCGCTGGGCCTCGTCCCGTGGAGGCGGAGCGGCCCCTGCCCGCGGCCGCCGCGTGGAGGAGCAGCAGCGCTAGCGGCCTCGACCGCCTCGAGCTCAAGGCGGGGCGGCGGCCATGGGGGACCGTGGTCACGTGTAGCAACAGGGCCGAGGGAAGAGCTTGGAGAGGGAGAGGGAGCGCGAGAGGGAGGAGGGAGGTGCAAGAGGGGAGCAGGGCGCTCGGCTGCACGGGCGGGCGCTGTCGGAGCTCCATGGTCGTCCGCATAAGCAGCCGCCGCGCGCCTCGCCGCGTGACGGAACGATGCGGGTAGGAAACGAAGAAGAGCAACGGATTGGGAAGGTTGGGTGGGGCCCACGTACAATAAAAATAATATAAATGAGAGAGGAAGAAAGGATAGAGATGAGAGGGGCGCTTTTAGACTTTTTTCATCACCGGTCCACATGTCGATCCAACAAACGGTGGAAATCGACGGAATGGCACATGGGTAAAAGAAAGTTTGTGTCATGGCACACAAAAAGTGCGAACCAATATTTCAGGTGGCACACGGGCCGGGTGAAACTTTTATAATGGCACACGTAAAAGGCTCCGATTTCGGCGATACTTGTCCGATTTGTGGTCGAAGCGGCCGCGAGAGGTCATGGTGGACACGCTTAACGCTGGTTGCACTCTGCAATGTGCCGCGGCTGTCCCTGGCATGCGCGTGCATCGTGTGTAAGGACTTGGACGTCGGGAGGCGCTTCACGGGCCGCCACGACGGCGCATTCTAGCTGAACATGCTCCAGCTCCTCCACAAAGTGTTTTGTGAGAACTGTATACGCATTTAATTTAACAGGTTCAATCCATGCCTGGGGACTCTCAGTTTTGGATTAGTCTCATGGCAGTTAAGGGCGAGTTCCTCTCGATGGGCAGGTTTGATCTAGGTGATGGGTCTCAGGTTCGTTTTTGGGAGGATTCTTGGATAACGCCACGCCCTCTAAAAAAAATAATCTTTCCAAAGATTATAAATATTGTGAGAAAGAAAAATGCTTCGCTCGGACTGCATCTTGTCAACAACTCCACTCAATGTAGCTTTTAGGAGGTCTTTAGTGGAAAATAACTTGCGAGCTTGGCACAATGTGGTGCTCATGGTTGCACAAGATCACCTTTTAAATAATAGAGATCGTTTTGTGTGGGGGTTACATCAGAATGGAGTGTTCTCAGTAAGTTCGATGTATAGAGCATTATTAGATGTTCAGGCTGTGCCTTTCAATAATTTGATTTGGAGATTAAAAATTCCTCTTAAAATAAAAGTTTTTGTATGGTATTTGTATAAGAGTGTCATCTTAACAAAAGATAATTCAGCTAGACGACATTGGCAAGGGGACTTGAAGTGTTGTTTTTGTTCAGCCCAAGAGTCAATACAACATTTGCTTTTCGACTGTCATTATGCAAAATTCATGTGGAGAATTGTTCAAGTCTCTTTCAACCTTAAACCTCCAAGTAGTGTACACAATATATTTATAAGTTGGTTGGCAGGGTTGCATAGGACTATTAAATCTCAAATACTGGTGGGGGCAAGTGCAATATGCTGGGCGCTTTGGCTTACCCGTAATGAGGTTGTGTTTAACAAGGTGTTAGCACCATCTTATTTTGCGTGTTATCTTCAAAGCGACACATTAGATCCGATTTTGGTCTCTTCTTCGGAAGGAGGAGCTTCGCCCCTCAGTCAAGATGGGATGTAGGGCCATTGAGACAGTCGCGCTACAAGTGTTTGCAAGGCACGGCTGGAGATTTAGCAATAGAATTGCTATTTAGTATTCTCTCTTTTGAACTTTGTTCGATTTATGGCTCAAAGCTTTATTTTTATGATTCCTTGGATTATCGTTTGGATTTGAAGCATTTATAATAAGAAACAGCTATATGTATCAATCGATACAGAAGCTGGAATATTTAATATATTCTCTTTTCTAAAAAATTTAGCGTATAAAAATTGTATCTTTTGCATAAGAAGCATGCAGATTCGTAGTAATTACTAATACTCTTTCATAAAAATTCACTCGACTTTCTAGCGGTCAACAACGTATCATATTAAGCGAAGTGAAGGCTAAAATATCAATACTATTTTGTTTTGTGTCTTTGTCATAAAAAACGCGTCTAGCTAAAATAGTACACGCACGGTGACGACGGTGCGAGAGAGCTAATTTAATCTCGATACCGGCCATGAATTAAATATGCATAGCTCCTTGTCGGAAGGGGAATGCATGTGCGAGTGTTTGCATGCAGCTGGCTCGATGATCTGACATTGGTGGAGTGGAGACCAGGTGAGAGTGAGACGGCAGCATCCATAAACTATGGGAGACGCATGCGTGCGGTACCTGCTACCTATGCCCTCGATCAGTTCGAAACTTGCGTGAATTCGAACTTCAGTAGCACTTTCATTTGTATTTGATAAATATTGTCCAATCGTGGCCCAACTAGACTCAAAAGATTCGTCTCGTAATTTACAACAAAATTGTGTAATTAGTTATTTTTTTACTAATATTTAATGCTCCATATATACGGGTAGAAATTGATGTGATGTGAAAGTTGCATGCGAACTAAACATGGCTATACATACTAGCTGCTTGTGTACGCCTACTTCATTCCTGGGTTAATTAGTTAGTTACAAAATAAATTCAGTGATCCACCATTATCATAACATATCACATGTTGTTGCCAAGAGGGAGATGATCAATTGATCATCGTTCATCAATATAATAATCCAAGAGGACGACGATCGACAGAGCAGAGAGCTAGCTAATAAGCTACTAGCTTCTCTAGTACTAGCACGCACGTACGTGGAGTATGTACTGCATTTCGCGCGTTGCATTACTGCATTTTTTTGCAGGAACAAGACAAACGCTGCCACGCACTGTTGTGTGATTAATTATGTGCTCTTTTTGCATTATTCCACTACACATATTATTATTATTATTGTTGTTGTTGTTTGGAGACAAACCCACCAACTATCCTAGCTAGCTAAAAGACACGATCGACCAAAGCACTAGCTAGAAGCTAGATATATACTAGTAGCACGCCCATGAGGCCATGACTGCCTTTTTCTTTGTTTTTCCCCTTCTATTCGTCCAACGGCCACGCAGCTAATCATGGATGGATGATTTTCGATAGTGGAAAAATACCTTTTTCCTTTGCTTGTCGATCAGCATCAGGGACAAAGAATCATGGGTTGGTTCACATTCACAATGGCGTGTCAAGAAATTCAGCAGACATTCGGTACGTAGCATCGAATGGAAGGGGATGGGACTATATCGGGAGGAGCAACAGCCAACAAGACACGGAGGAATCTGGCAGGAGCAAAACCTGCCTTTTTTTTTGAGCAGATGCAGGAGCAAACCTGCTAGCTGGGCGTCGCCTGATGAGCCTATAGTAACACGGCTGAGCAACTTGTCAGTGCTAAATGGGCCGGCGCTAGGCCCATGTTCTTGGCCCAGCCCATCACGGCTTACGTGCTGTCCTTGGGCTCACTGAGTGATACGGTGTGCTGACCCGGACACTCGCACCAACTGTTTCCTAGTACGTACAGTATAAAATCAACTATACATGACGTGTTATACTGGAGCTACAGTCTCTGTTAGAACGGACTGCATACATAGTGACATTTTGTCTGGCTATATAGGTATCTAGCAAGTGTTCAAAAGAACTTTTTTTTTCTTTTTCCGGAAGAAGTTGATAGATTAGCTTCTGTAGTAGCCATCGCATCATATTACTAGTAATCTTAGCTAGTAATAAGAAGCTATATTATTATGAATATATATAGAGAGATCTAAACTAGCAGCATGTGTCGTCTGCATCACTTGCTGGAATCCCGCGACCAACCAAGAAAAGCGCAAGAATACAAGAGATGCCGCGTCAGGATGTTGCCTGCAGCTCCCATCCTGCTTTTGCGTCTGAACAGCCATCCGCCGAATAGCAGTGAGATGCTGTTGCTGACCAACCCAATTGCAATGAAATCACGGCACAAGAAACATGCACAACGAGTTATATGGCTTGTTCTACGCACACGAATGGATATAGTATTTGCATATGTCTGACCCGGACCTGGTAAGTAGCTAGATCTCAGCACGCACGCATGGTTAATTAGATTATTATTAGAGTAGATTATAGGGAGATCGATTACTGTTAGCTCTAGTGTTTTTTTTTTTTTAAATGTGTTAGCTCTACTAATAGTAGTACTCCAGTAGCCAGTGCATTACTGGTTCCTTACCTATATATATACTAGCTTGCAAGAAGATAGATCCAAAATCTAGATACAGTTAGTTGATGGAACAATATGGAACAGATGAGCTAGACAGTCAGATTATAGGGTAGGCACGGGCAGAGCAATCAGTAAGCTGATCCAGCTGCCAGCCTGCCATGCAGTCATGATTTGTCATTGATCCGTGTAATGGTCTCGTTAACTTTGACCAGGAAAAGGACATCACCACATCAGCATCATATACTCCATAAGATGTCCGGCACGTAGTCTGATTACAGGCTTCCAGTAGTTAGTGCTGCTCCGAGCTTCTTCATCATCATCTAACAATTCACTAGTGTCACAAGCGATTTGCTCACTGATCATACTTCCTGGTATATATACATGCATGGTATACATACAGTATATACATGCTCTATTATTATTCCTTTTCTCCTCAATTTCTGGTTGGGACAGTGATTCAGAGCAAATCACAGCACTGTATATATAGAAATACTGAGGAATACCGACTGTACAGTGCAACTCACAGCAACAACCACAACAAATCGCAGTGTGGCAATCGGTCAGCTGTTGTGCTTAGGATAGTTGCTGCCAGTAGTTATGGTCGTTCTTTAGCTTTATTGCTTTGTCGTGGTTGTTGACTCTTTGGAGGTGTTTGTTGATTCGTTGCACTACTCACTCTGGCCTTTCTTTTGTTTTCAAAAAAGAAAGAGTATGAAGGGATGGGCGTCATTGGTTATGCACCAGACAAGTTGCAAATTTGTAGGACCGTGCCAGATAGGAGCAAAACTAATTGGAGGCCCATTTACCTGAGGCCGTGCCACTAAGGACAACATGCGCGGCGTTCGGTTCAACCACCCTGGCCAATTGGAGGCCCATTTTACCTGAGACTAATTTTCGTAGAGGCCTTTGATCCCCCTTATATGGTTTATAGCTTTCATGAAGTCTGAATAATAATTAGAAGGAAAAAGTCTACTTTTGCTCCCTTAATTTTTATGAAAGTCTACTTTTTCTCCCTAAACCCCAAAACCGGATAAACAACCTCCCCCAACTTTTCAAACCATGCGCTTTTCCTCCCTGAAGTGGTTTTGATGGTGGTTTTGCTACAGTGATGGTGGTTTTGTCTTTTTTTTTTTATTTATTTCGGCCAAATTTTTAAAAATTATAGTAAATCACAAAAAAATCGTAAAATAGAAAATCTAATTTTGTTGGACTCCACATAAGTAGATCTACACAGTAAATATATAATATGTTATGCTTTAGTTTAAAGTTTTTTGCTAGTCTTTTTCTTTTTTATTTATTTTGGTTTGAATCTTTGAAAAATCATAGTAAATCATAGAAAATCATAAAATAGAAAATTCAATTTTCTTGTCTCCACATGAGTAGGTCTACACAGTGAATATATAATATGGTATGCTTTAGTGCAACAAAATAGTTATAGAAGCTACATTTATGAATTATTTTAATTAATTACGTAAAAAGCATAGATCGAAAGCTACAAAGAAGAAATTTATATTAAAATATATTATATTATATGTTCATTTGTAGATCTAATCATGTGGAGTCTAAGAAAATTAGATTTTCTATTTTTTGATTTTTTGTGATTTACTATTTTTTTTCAAAATTTGACCAAAATAAATAAAAAAGAAAAAGACTAGCAAAAATTTTGTACTAAAGCATACCATATTATATATTCACTGTGTAGATGTACTCATATGAAGTCCAACAAAATTAGATTTTGCATTTTATGATTTTTTATGATTTACTATTATTTTTCAAAAGTTTAGCCGAAATAAATAAAAATGAAAAAGACAAAACCACCGTCACTATAGCAAAACCACTATCAAAACCACTCCAGGGAGGAAAAATGCATGGTTTAAAAAGTTGAGGGAGGTTGTTTATCCGATTTTGGGGTTTAGGGAGGAAAAGTAGACTTTCGCGAAAATTGAGGGAGCAAAAAGTAGATTTCAAAACCGGATAAACAACCTCCCTCAACTTTTCAAACCATGCGCTTTTCCTCCCTTGAGTGGTTTTGATGGTGGTTTTGCTGCAGTGATGGTGATTTTGTCCTTTTCTTTTTAATTTATTTTGGCAGAATTTTTGAAAAAATCATAGTAAATCATAAAAAAATCATAAAATAGAAAATCTAAATTTATTGGACTCCACATGAGTAGATCTACATAGTAAATATATAATATGATATGCTTTAGTTTAAAGTTTTTGCTAGTCTTTTTCTTTTTTTATTTATTTTGGCTGAATCTTTAAAAAATCATAGTAAATCACGTAAAAAATTATAAAATGAAAATTCTAATTTCTTTAGACTCCACATAAGTAGATCTACAAATGAACATATAATAAGGTTTCTTGAACAGCAAATGTCTGGCATGTAGTCTGATCACAGGCTTTCAGTATATAGTTAGTGCTGCTCTAAATTTCTTCTTCACCATCTAATAAGTCGCTAGTGTCACAAGCGATTTGCTCACTGATCATATGCTCTGGTATATATGCACTATATATACATGCTCTGCCAGTATATTCCTTTTCTCCTCAATTTCTGGTTGGGACATTTCAAACAAGGTAGTGATTCCGAGCAAATCACAGCACTGTATATATAGATACCGAGGAATATTGACTGTACCACAACAACAACCAGAGCAAATCACAGTGTGGCAATCGGTTAGTATTGACACGGGGGCTTGTGGAATGGGAAGACGGTGTTGTGCAGCGTGTGTTGAGCCCTTTTCCTATACTACCAGCTGTTGTGCTTCTGATAGTTGCTTCTTTTTGTGTAGTTTGTGGTAGTTCTTTAGCTTTGTTGCTTTGCTGTGGTTGTTGACCCTTTGGAGGTGTTTGTTGATTCGTTGCACAATTCCTTTCTTTTATTTTTATTATACTACTAGGTGGTTCCCTGCACATTGCCATGGAAACTTATCAAAAATTATTTGATGGTTTTTACATGGAAATAGAAATGCAATAAACTTTTGACATGAGAAACTGTACAAACCAAAAACTATAGAGTAGAATACCAAAGACCCAAGCAGGAACGGATCCAACGATGGGCGGGCGGGGCTCTAGCCTCCAAAAAGAAAATACCTTTCATGCTGGCCTGGTGGTTTGGGGACCTGCCTGCTATGTTATACTCAAATTGGAGGTGTTTGTTGATTCGTGTAACACCCCTGTTACGTTAACCAAAACCCGCCATGTCATCATCATCATTGCATAAACATTCATCATTAGAAAACCCTAATTCAAACAATTAAAATGAGTTTACGATTCTAGGGTGTTACTTGAGTTCTTTTATATCACATGTGTATGCGTTTATAATTTAAACTTCACTCACATGTTTACTTTTATCAATAAAAGCAATCAATTAAAATCAACCCTAGTGTTTGCAAGTGTTTGCCTAACCCTGACTCACACATCAAACAAGTTTTCTAAAGCAAATGGTGCAAAAGAAAGAATCAAATTTGAATTTGGAATTCAAATTCCAAACCCTAGCTCAAGTGGCTAAGTGTTGGAATTGGAATTTCACTTTCAATTTTGGTGAGCTAACCATAATTAATTTTATAAATAAAAGTTGCTAACCAATGGCACTATTTCAAAGTGTGAACTTTGTACTTTGAAAGTGTACTATTGGTTGGGTTTGAAAAAGTATCACATCATCATTATTTATTTGTCCAAAGATTCAATTTGAAAAACCTTTCAAAAAGGGAGATTTTCAAAGTGTTTTTGCCCCCTTTACCATTTCACCCCAAAATATTCAAAATTTGGGAAAACTCCAAAAATATAGTTTGTGCATCTCTTTGAGCTCTACAACTTTGGTATATAAAGTTTTTTTAAGTTTTGGAATAAAATTTTAAGTAATTTCAAAAGTTAGTTAAATTGGAAAATGCCCTTTTTGAGTTTTAAACTTCAATTCAAAAATTATTTGATTTCATGAAAAACTTCCTAAATGAAAGTTGTAGATCTTGAGGAAAGGAACAACTTTTATTTTTGGAGATTTTCATCTTTTATTCAAAATTTGAAATTAATTTAAAAATCCCTAAAGTTAGGGTTTTGTTTTAAATTTCAAATTTGAAATGCAATTCAAAAACTATTTGGAATCTGATGAAACTCCTTTAATAAAAGTTGTAGAGCATAAAATTTTAAACAATCTGTATTTTGGAAGATTTTTGAGTGTAGTTCAAATTTTGGGAGAATTTGAGCAAAACAGTTTCAAATGCATGAGGGTGATGTGGCATTGCTACGATGCTCGGCACGAGAGCCGGCATGGCCGCCGAGCTCGCTGCCGGTCGCCGTGGCCGCTCTCGCGCCTTCCCGTTTTCACGCTCCACCACCCACCTCAACCTCGTCGTGAAAGGCTGCTTGGCTACCACGCCGACCCTTGCTTTGCCTATAAAAAGCCCACCGGAGTCGTCGGTTTCTTTTTTTCTTCTTTCACACCGCCGCCGCCGTCACCTCTGCTTTCGCCCGGCCAAATACACGCTCCACGCTTCACCACTCTCAAATTGCTCTAGCAAACAAGTCCATAACGTTGTTGCGACACGAAGAACAAACCACATCCCTTGACACCGCTTAAATCGTCCTCACGTCGTCATCTTCTCACTCTCTCGGCCATCGCCGCCGTCACCCGTGGTGAGCCTCCTCTCTTCAACCAGGTAGCTCGGGGTCGTATTCGGTCTGCGCTGAGTCCGCTGCGAGGGGTGACGAATCCGTTGCCGTATTTATTTTCGCGGCGGAGATCCTCCGTTGCGCTTGGTCACGCTGGGGCTACGCTAAGGTGAGCCGGCCGGTACCCTCGGTGCGCCCCAATGGTCGGCTATGTTCGTATAGTAGCTCGTTCGACGCGGGGTGATGAGAGGGAGTTCGCCTCAGCGATTGGTTTCGCCAGAGGTGTTGTCTTTGGCGCCAAGCACCGCCGTCGCCGCCGTCGCCTTGTTCGCGGGAGAAAGAAGGGAAGGAGAAGGAGCCGACAGGCGGGGGCCGCCATGTCGCGAGAAAGAGAGGGAGAGGGAGTGCGCGCGCGGCGCCGCGAAGGTGGGCCGGGCCGTGAGTGTTTATTGGCTGCGCGCGCGAAGCCGGGTCAAGCCGGGCAGCGACTACGCTGGCAAAGCGCCCGGAGCCGCATGATGGGCCGAAGGGTTAAGGAAATGTTTTTCTTTTTTCTTTAATTGTTTTTAAATGTTGATTTTCACCTTTTTGTATTAATTTATTTTGGGCAAATAAAAATGTGAGAAAAATATGTATGTGATCTCTGTGATGTGCTCTATCCATGAAAAATACTAACCATGTTTTTCCAATAAGTTTTAATTGTATGATAATTTGCTCTTTAAACTAAGAAGTGTAACTTTCATGATTTTTAATGAATAAAATATAAGTCCAAAAATCATGAAATTTGTTTTGTGTGCTAATTAAGTGATAATAATCTTAATTATAAAGTTTGATCCTGTTTTTGATTAAGTTTTGTATTATGCTTAATTAATCCCTTAATTAATTAATGTTAATTAGTTAATTCTTTAACTAATTAGGGTTTCATTAATCCCCAATTAGCAAGTTAATTAGTGGCTTTCAACAACTGTAAAAATGGTTAATAAATTAGTAATCAACCTTAATCACTATTAGGGTTGCCTGATTTTGGGATTGAGTGATGACCCTAGGTCATTAACCCTAATGACCTTCGGCATTTTATGTTGATTGCGTATCGTTAGTCCGTCGTCGTCGACGCTAGCTATACCTTCTTAGTGTGAGGTCATCGTGAAGGAAAGTTGTACTCAAGATCGATTAACAATCGTTGCATCATTATCGCATGTCCTTTTATTTACTACATTATAATCATGCATTTCAATCGTGTAGTTGTGTCGTCCGAGGAAGGAGTTGATCCAACTCCTATCTCTGAAGAAGGTGTTCAGTGCGAGGAGGTTGGTCCAGATCCCGGCAGTGCCATCCCCGAGCCTCACTTCTTCGAGCCCCAAGGCAAGCCCCGGATGCATTCAAACCCGCCCTTGTATTTCGAAAGTTTTATGATTTTATGTTCCAAATATGATGCATTAGGTGTTAGGAGTTGTGTGATATCCTACTTTGATGCATTTACCGTACCTTGATATATTACCCTGTATACCTGTTTTGATTTCGAAATGCTTAGTATACGCTTAGTCTTGCTACTAGTGTAGGGTTTTGGATAACTGTTTCCAAAAGTGTGATAACTTTACTCCCTGAAGGGAATTTACGAAAACCTGATGTTGCTTGTCGTCTACCCTTGTTCCGACGGGATCAAGGGTACACCACAAGAACATGATGATGAGTAAATCGAGACGTCGGTGGAGTGACTTGCATCAGGAAGGGCTAGTGCTCTGATGTAGTGTCGTCCACTTGTGTCGGTTCGTCCGTTGTTTGGCGCTGGGATCATGAGGTTATTGGATAGTACTAGTCGCATGCTAATGGCGGTAAGCTCCACTTGGACTATTCGTTACTAGAACGGATAGTAGCGTGTACCCATCCTACGATGCGCACCGCCGAAGTGACCGAGCGGCCGTAGAGAGGTGGGTGTATCTTGTACACCCGTTACGGTATGGAGACATCTAAGCGTTGAGTTGATGTATGTAAGATGTTCGGTCCTGCATACATCGTGTGGCTAGGAAGCCCCAGCTGCGTATATAAAGCGATTCGAATCGTCGTTGTTCCACGATATGGGAGACTTGATCCGAGTCCCGGCATCGTAGTAATAATGAAAGTCTGAGAATGAGAGTTTTGAATCCGGCATATGTTTGATAAGTGATTGTTATAGTAAGGACTGGCTTAGTCTCTCTTCGCAAAGGGTGTCTTTTGATCTTGCTGAAGCCTCACCTTGATTCCCATTAGCCAGCATTCCTGAGTCTTCTCCCTAAATTTTTTTTGGTCGGGTAAGTCTTGCGGAGTACTTTTTGTACTCAGGGTTTGTTCAACCCCTGTTGCAGGTGAACCGCATGGGTAAGAGTGCTACGGCCCTTGTTGCATGACGGTTATCGAAGAAGTGACTGATGAAGAGTAAATTGAGTGGCCTTTGGACAGGGCACTTTGGTTGTGTGGCTTGTAATAAAGTCTATAATGCTACTTCCGCTGGTTTGTAATAATGACACTCTGGTTTGTATAAGTTTGAAAAAGGTTTGTAAATTAAGTTATTGTAAGTCTTCCGCCACTCTGGTATTTGTATATGAAAACTGTTGTAATACTGTGATGTCTCTGTAAGTATCGATCCTGGAGTGATCGTGGTTTATCGGGGATCCACCCGATGGAACGTTTTAAGTTATGTGGTGTACAAGCATAGCCGACGGAGGTCTTAGGGACAATGTCAAGTGCTTGTGGGCCATATAATTTAGAAGGTTCTGCCACAATTCGTTGCAGAACTCCTTTCTTTTATTTTTATTATACTACTAGGTGATTCCCTGTACATTGCCGTGGAAACTCATCAAAAATCATTTGATGGTTTTTACATGGAAATAGAAATGCAATGAACTTTTGACATGAGAAACTGTACAAACCAAGAACTATAGAGTAGAATACCAAAGACCCAAGCAGGAACAGATCCAACGATGGGGAGGGCGGGGCTCTAGCCTCCAAAAAGAAAATACCTCTCATGCTGACCTGGTGGTTTGGGGACCTGCTATGTTATACTCAAACAAGTAACAACATGGTTGCTAGTGATTAAAGCGCAAAATACAAATATTTTATTTCTCTTGAGCTGACATGACTTGGGCACCAGGATGGCGCATAACATGATAAATGAATGACATGCATGTAGCTTTCTTATGACTTCATGAAACAATTGCATGCTTAAACTAACATGCATGTGCCATATATGTAGTCCAATGCTCTTAGAGGCGTGTCGCTCAAGGTGCTTCATGACCTAGAAACAGATTTTTGTGTTCTCCTAGCTTAATAATAAGATCATGGATGCACAAGATGAACTATGAAGCATTGGAGGGCACCAAAATAACATTGTCAGTGAATTGAAGATCAAACATAATATTTAAATTTCTAGCATGCACGCACCTCCTTCAATTCCTTATTGTCTCTATGCTTAACATGTACACCTCACTCAGCTCATGTGCTACAAGTGGTAATCGATACAAATGTGTAGAGAAGGGCTATCATCAATTTTGTTGATGCAAGGTGTTGTCTCGATAATTTCCTTCTAACAATCTTTAACTAAATGTATAGTAGATGTAAACTCATGCTGCCCTACATATTAACATTCTCTTGTTATTAGAACTTTTTGTTGAATGCATATAGTAAAAGTAAGCTCCAATTGCCATGCGCATCCTAACATTATTTGTCACCCACTTCATTTTCTAGCTAGGTCTTTGTAAGTACCTACAAATATATATTTAGGGCCAATGATCATCATAAAGCGGAGTGACAAAACTCAGTGACTTTTCTGTTTGTTCTTCATTGAGCTCGAGAGCAATTGTCATGACCGGACCTTGATGTCTACTAGCAATAAGAGAGGCCCATGATGTGCCCCGTCTACGTACGTACAGAGAAAACCCATTTCTTAAACTTTTTCTTAACTTTGCCTTATTTAATCACACAACTTTGGTACCAGAAGGAAGGAAACCCAACAACATACAAAGTACACATGGGATGCATGAATGATAAAATAGAAAACATGTATTTATGGTATTTTTGCCTTTAAGACTAGACATGTTGTGCTCTCATGCATTTTAGGCTCTTTGGCGTATCTAAACTTCTAACTCTCAAATTAGTTGCCTTGTAGAGCACAATAAAAAAGCCAAAAAAAGCTAGAGCATCAAACATGGAGGTTTTCATTCAGGGAGCTTCATTCTCCAACCAGAAGGAATCATTTACTTCTACCAGCAGCCGGGCAAAATGACTTTTAAACTTACTTCTAAACCATTTCAAATAATACATTGGGCCTACATTTCCCTGTTGAGCTCACGAGAGTAGGTGGGCTGCCTTCGATTCCTAAAAAAAAAAAAGGTGGGCTGCCTTCGATGTCTACCTCCAAACAAGACGGCCACAGCCCACCCACTAACGTGGCTCCCTCTCTAAACTAAATCTATTTTACTGATGAATTTGTACTAAATTTGTTTAAAATTATAAGACGTTTGATTTTTAACTCTAAGTTTGATTACTCATCTTACTTAAAAGATTGTATAAAATATCACTTCTTTTATTATGGCTTACTTTATTAATACAAGTTCTTCAAGAATGAATTAAATTTGCCTATTTTTTGCATAAATTTTTAAATAAAAAGTCAAACTTGAGGTTACAAAAGTCAAACATATTATAATTTGGAATTTGGAAGGAGAGAGTATATGTATTGGCAATGTTCACTATGGTTCATTTTCATTTCCTTGATCCCAATACAAGTGCACACACTTGCGTCAAAAAAATAATAATACAAGTGCACACACAATGCTTGAATGATAAATAGAACATGGTTTCTCTCTCTTCTTCTTGAAGTAGTGTGCACCAATCTCCATTTCTCTTTCAAGACCTGCTCTCTGTTCAGCAACTCCCTCCTCCATTCCAATAATTGAATAGGGGTTTAAATGGTTTCAAGAAATTAAAGCACCGCCATGCAAAAAGGCAAACCTGCCACCTCCAACACACATCACACATGGCACCTCATGTATTTTATTAACCTAAAAATAGGGCATCATTGATCTGGCTATTATGATTGCCGACTCAAGCAGTAGCCAATAGTAGTATTGGTCGAGGAGCATATATCAGAGATTGTCACAAACTAATTCGATCGTTCATGCGCCGCTACTGCTTCGAATTATTTCATCTTAGACTGGTGTCACAAGTGATTTGTTGAAGTAGTCATGAACTCATGATCACACATGCCCTTGTATAAGATTTTCTCTGACTTTTGTTCTCTATTTCTCTTATCTAAAATAGGGTGGCATGGTACATATAGACAAATGCCACGATTCCGGAGTGCAATTACATGGCAAGTGAATGATACATATTCCACAGGTAGCTTTTTCATGACTTTCGGTGATAACTGCATGCTAGCTAGCTTATATATTCATGCGTTAACATATAGTATGATGCTCTTGGTCACTCAAAGTGTTGCTTCATTGCCTAGAAATAAACTTGTGCCTTCTCCCCCTTCACGAGGTCTGTCAGATACATGATGAACTCTCATCTTCCTTTCAATCTTGACAATCAGTTATTGCACTTCGATTAGGCATACATAGAAGCTTTCATTGATCTATGTTCTAATTTGGTCTTAGCCAAATGATGGTCCTCTCCAACTCGAGTTTGTGCTGCCTGGTGTTCCAAAAAAAAAAAACAAAAAACACCCGCAAGTATCCCAGTTCTCTTTGGCGGGCACAACTTCATCATCACACCTAGCAGAGGGTGCATATACCACCATTCACTGAAGTACGGAAGAAACACATGAATCACACGGTGACAAACGAATGGTATACCATATACATGTAGCTTTTACATGACTTCCAGCAACAATGGTGTGATTAGCCTACACATGCGTCTGGCACTATATATATAGCCCAATGCTGCAAGATATATGTACCACTCAAAGTGCTTTTTCGAGCTAGCAAGAAATTTGCGCTATATCTTTTCCCCTCCACAAGATCTATTTGTCCATAAGATGACAAGATCTATTGGGCTACAAGATGTGGCATTAAAATGTATCTGAAGCATTGGAGGAGACCAAATTAGAACACACATTTAGTAACTCACCTCCATTAAATCACAACGTAACATAGCATCTATACTAGTCGTCCCTTCCATTAAGGGTAGATGTGACAACAGCAGACTCAATTGGAGCTGCACCACTTCCAAAGGAGACTGGCATATCCATGTATGTCGTAATGCATGCGGCATTGATTTAAATATTGATCTTGCATCAAAACTGAAACAGTTGAGTAATCATATTCAGATCCAACCATTTCACTAGTTTGACATTTGGGCAATGATTTGGTAACCATTTAACTGGTTTGACATTTGGGCAATGATTTGGTACCCCTATTACTTATAGTATCTCAAGTAAGTTTGACATTTGGGCAATGATTTGGTACCCCTATTACTTATAGTATCTCAAGTAAATCTTAGCCGCCATTGCTTTTAGACTATTTAAATTAATTCATTAATCTAGAAAAAGTATCCTCAAATCCCTCTTGTCATGGAGACGCGGGTGAGCATGCCTTTCATGTGCATGGCCGTATCCTTCCTTTGGTGATTGTCGCCGTATGCTTCCTTTCGTGATTGTCGCCCCATCCTTCATTTTTCCATGCGCATGAAAAAAATTAAAAATGATATCTAGTTCAATAGTCATTCTTGTTTTCACATGATATTTTCGTCTTAAAATACTTTGATGACAATTATTTCAGTATTCAACTTTGATCTGTACAACAAGCCAAGAAACAATGATGTTCAACCACCCACACTACACTTTGTATTTATACACGGACATCGATCTTCTTTTATCAGCTTTCTCAAGGCACTCTGATTTAGAGATCCAATGGAGAAGACATGTTTTTTTTGGCTCCAATCTCGTCATTGCCGAAAACCAATTCATCGTCAGCCACATCTCCTCCCAACATTCATTTGATGGGACCAGAGCAAATTGCCTAATAACACACACAAATTCTGAAAAGTTTAAGACATAACAAGATTTTCATATTGGCACATTACAATCAAAACAAAATGTTTCTCTGTCATCCAACACTAAGGAATAATATGCACAAATTACTAGCAGTAAAAGGATGCCTGCATCCTCGTCCACCAATTGCATCACATAAAGCAAATCTCTGTCTCTCTTACTTTTAAGCCCTGGTCTCTGCTCAACAACTCCTCACTTTTTTTTTTTTATAGAAGCGATTTATCACCAATTCACTCACATCTTGTTTGGCTATTTTTTGTCAACAACAACCTCATCCACAGGCAATGAAAAAGGGTCGGCGTGTGGTGTGAACTCCAAAGACTAGACGAGACTTTACCATCTCCTATCGTCACCGTCGTGATCCACGGCACCTCTGGCCATCTTCGCACAGCGTGCCCGGCCGCAGTCCTGCCCATGCCCCAGGCCATCACAACGGTCGATCCCTTCTTCCCTTGGAAACGTGCACGCATCGTCCGTCCCCATCTCGCCGCCGAACGAGCAGGAGTAACAAGCAACGACACCGACGACCTACCTCTCTTTCCCTGCTCTGCTCTGCTCCCTCCAACGCCAACTCCAAGTCCAACCAATCCTCGTCTCTGCAACGCCAAGGCACAGCCGGAGGCAACCATGGATCATCAGCAGCAAGGGCCCGACGCGGCGGCGAGGCGGATGGCCACGCTCGCCTCCCACCTACGCCCGCACCCCGCTTCTCACCCTCAGGTCAGCCACCGTGCTCCCCCTTCCTCTTCCCCCCTCCGGCTCCGGATCAGGGGGCCGCCCGGCGGTTCGCTTGGTTTCGCTTCGCCGCCGGCCGCCCTCCCGTCAGTCGACTCGAACATCCTAGTTATTACCCAGCTGCCGCAGTGAATTCGATCCCCAAAGGCCAGGCGGGGGCCTCCTTCCCCTTTGCCGCAGCGCCGGCTCCCCACAAAGCTGGGACCTTGGCATCAAAGGAGGCTCCTTTGGTCCGGATTGGATGGGAGCCGTGTTAACATTTTGACTTCCAGTGCCACCACTGTCTTATTAAATCATCGATCGGGTTGTGATGCCTGCCAGTAGCCACCGCTGCTCTGTTTTTGTTTATGCCAAAGCTGAATTTGTGTTTGGAGAGTACTATGGTAGTAGTAAATTTGCTGCTCAGAATACTGAATAGATTCAAATTTCAATTCTTGTTCCTGAATGTATGGACTGCTAAATGTTGACCGAACAGCACAGGTATCGACTGCATTGTGCGTGGTGGTAGTATTCTCTCGCATTGTACTGAATTGCAGGCTTGCATCTGGAAAGTAGTTTGTGCACCTAAATGGGCGCAGTTCTGACAAATAGTGGAATCCATTTGAGTCTCTATGCGGTTACCTAACAATTATAGTTTTTTTCTTTCTGATACTTGAATGACGATGGCTGCCTTGTAAACCACATGTGACATGGTTTTAACAGAATGCCACCTGAATCTGGTGACAAACACAAGGCTCCCTCCTCATCCTTTTTGAAACCTTTTTTATATTGAATTGCCACCTACCTGTCTAGGGATTTTAGAATTTTGTTCAAATTAGGCACACCGATGATCACAACTGACATGCTATCTATAAGTTTCTAAGAATAAAGTAGTCACCCTGATGATCATATCTGACATATTATGCTAGCTAAAAGTTTCTACCTTCTTCAGAAGAAAATACTTTTCATATCTGCTAAATTTTCTCCTGTTGCTTTGTTTTGAAGATGGAGGATGCTTCCCTCCTGAGGGGATCCAATTGCCGTGCAAAAGGTGCGGCACCAGGCTTCAAAGTCGCGATCTTGGGTGCAGCAGGTGGGATCGGGCAGCCACTTGCGCTATTGATGAAGATGAACCCTCTTGTTTCAGTGCTCCATCTATATGATGTCGTCAACACACCTGGTGTCACAGCCGACATCAGCCACATGAACACTGGTGCCGTGGTATGCTCAACTTTATCTGAAACCACTTTACGATATTTTAAATGTGGATTATGAAGAATTGAATGGTAGATTACTGATGCAGCTAGTTGATGGTAGACCTCTACTGCAGATGGTTCCCATCTGAACTCTTAGGTCATATTTAGAGGACATAGAGTGCTGCAGCCTGCATCTGCAAACTCCTATTAGTTACTGCCTATGTACTTAAGACTTGTCATGAAGTCCTAAATTTTGTTTCTGGAATACAAATAGGAGTTCCCCTGTGAAAATGTAGTTACAAAATGTTTACCTGGATTCCTTCTTTTTTCTTAATGTCTGGCCACTCACTGATAATTGTGGACAAAGGGCAAAACAGAAACAACTTTGGCCTACCTGGTTACTTTCAGTTTTCTGATATAAGAGTTCAATTTTGTTGGCTTCTGGTTATGATACCCTTGACCACCCTGTGCTGTGTCATGCAAGCATAAAATTATTCATCTTGTTCACCATTATGTCTATTTTTTTTATCTTTTGGTGTAATTATACTAACCTCTAAAGCCTACAGGTACGTGGCTTCTTGGGCCAGCCACAGTTGGAAAATGCCCTGACTGGAATGGATCTTGTAATAATTCCTGCTGGTGTCCCTCGGAAACCTGGGATGACAAGGGATGATTTGTTCAACATAAATGCTGGAATAGTCCGTACCCTCTGTGAAGGAATTGCAAAATGCTGCCCTAATGCAATTGTGAATGTGATCAGTAATCCTGTTAACTCTACCGTTCCAATTGCTGCTGAAGTTTTCAAGAAAGCTGGATCTTATGACCCTAAGCGTCTTTTGGGTGTGACCACACTTGATGTAGTGAGAGCAAATACTTTTGTGGTATGTATATCAATAGGGTCTGCCATGATACGCTATACAATATTATTTCTTCTTGGGCTCAAAATTTATCCATTTTCTGTTTACAGGGAGAGGTTCTTGGGCTTGACCCCAGAGAGGTCAATGTTCCAGTTATTGGTGGGCATGCAGGAGTTACGATACTGCCACTCCTTTCGCAGGTCAGGAGTGCTTTCAAACTTCAATCGCTACATAATTCTGAACCACTTTATGACGGAAATATTAGAAAATCAGTGACATTTCATTTATTTTTATGCCCTGCCTTTTTCAATAGGTGAATCCTTCCTGTTCATTCACGTCAGAAGAGGTTAAATACCTCACTTCTCGCATACAGAATGGTGGGACAGAAGTAGTCGAGGTATACTTTTCCTTACAGTCTACTAATACTCCTATGCTGCATCTCTTATGCAAAATGAGGGAAGAAAAGTCAGTTCCACAAATCCCTTTTCTAGTTTCTCTGCTATATTATGTTGCTTCAGTTCTGCGTCCAGTTATCTGTATGCACGTTGATTTCATTTGTTTGGCTGAATTGAGCAGAGAAAGAATACTCGTGCTTAATTTTGAGAATAAGAGCTACATCACTAGTAAAATATAATGTATACAAGAGACACACTAGGCACATATTTGCATAATGGTTACATCTTGATCCTGACAACAAGAGTCTATTACTACGTGCCTGTTTATGTGTAACAAAACCTTCCTATCATTTTCCTACCAATGTAAGATACTAGGTTTTTGGTATTTTTTATTCACATATGTTTTGTTAAGCGAAAGTTCTTGCGCTTTTCCAAACTCTGGATTGCTCTGCTACATAAAAAAAAAAATCCTTTTTGCTTATTATTGGTATGTTTCAGGCTAAAGCTGGAGCAGGATCAGCAACTCTTTCAATGGTTGGTACCTTGTATGCACATCAATGCCCATAATGTGTAAGTTTCAAATGTTGATTCAGTTAACACTATTACTACCTTTGCAGGCCTATGCAGCTGCCAAATTTGCAGATGCTTGCCTGAGAGGATTGCGTGGTGATGCTGGGATAGTAGAGTGCTCTTATGTAGCTTCTCAGGTTTCTTTTCTTTCTTGCATACAGTTCAAAACCACCATTCAGGTTCTGCTTTGATTGACCTTTTTGTTGACCCAAATTATTGATTTGTGAGTTCTGTTTCCCTTGTCTTGTGGTTGAAGGTCACAGAGTTGCCTTTCTTTGCATCCAAAGTGCGGTTAGGGCGATGTGGCATTGAGGAGATCCTACCACTTGGACCATTAAATGAGTTTGAGAGGTCTGTATTCCATACTCGAACTTACAACTGCACAGGTTCTTGTCATGAATTGAAGTTGCATGCTCTGCATGATTCAACACCTGTCACTCATGCTTTCCACTGAATATCTCAGCAAATTTAGTCTGTTCTGCTTTTTGTCTAGAACAACAGGTTCATCTCTCCCACTCATGTCACCCCACATGATTTGGATCTGCCAGATTGTAGTAGATACTGATGATAAGTTCTTATATCTTGTTTTCTCCTGCGCATGGACCTATTGGTCACAAGTGTTTCATAGACTAGAATACAGTTCACAGGAGAAAGCATGAATTCATCATGTATGCAGCCATGTGTGTTCCTGCATAAACAACTGAAGGAACATAACTAGTGGACTGAAATCTTATGACTTTTCAGTGGCATAGGAATACCACGGTCACAATATTCTTTACAGCTGTTAGTACTGATGTAGGCTGAGGATGAATCATTAAACACGCAGGATGATAGGAGTGTGCATCGTTGAATGCCATTATTTGATATCAATTATATATTATGCCATATTAGGGCCACATCAAGTCATCAATTGTTATTGATATCCTTCCACCTGCATCACTTCGTTTTCTTCACACATTCACACATCACTGTCACGCAGAGCTGGTCTGGAGAAGGCAAAGAAAGAGCTGGGCGAGAGTATCCAGAAGGGCGTCTCTTTCATCAACAAGTGAGGCCAGCGAGCCCAACATAGAAATAGATGTGGCCTGTTTTGTCTTCCTGAGAACTCTTGTTATCTCTCTGTAAAACTGTGTACATCGCACAAATAATCTACATACACGGCTGTACTAAAAAATGATAAATCTGTGGTCGCCAAAAAAAAGGAAATAGAAAAGTCTGGTAATAAAAAGTTGTTTCTGAACAAACGGGGTTCTGAAGTCAGAATGTTGCCTCCATGTACGGGATCAGATGTACTGTATGATATTAGATAATACATTTGCAGTCTCGATGCAGAGCAAGGTTGAACTGCAGCCGAGATGCCAATGGAACTGTGTAGAAATCACAACTGAGACTGTCCTTCACTATGTTGTTTAGTAACATAAATCCATCACGGGATTTGCGTATGATGGGCTAACTTGTACGGTCTTCAGTTATATTGTTGTCCATTGTGTACAATTCTAAAATTTTGTCCTCTATTATTGGGTACTGACTACAAAGAAAGAGGAGAAAATTTCGCAGTGGTTGGGGTAAGAAATAGTCAGGTAGGTACCCAGCGTGAAAAAAAGATGATTTTTGTTCTTGACAACATGCCTCGTACAGTTTGAGTCTGCAGATTGTGTTTTTGTAGTCTGTCTTCAGATTGTTAATGCTCGATCTGATGTTAGCGAGAAGGAATCAGATGGTCGATGTGACTGGAGATGGTTGGTGGTATATATGTTTGCCGGTGCTGTTGCTTCCATGATTGATGCAATAAGAAAAAAAAAAAATGTTATCCTGGCAAAGGTTACTTACTCCTTTGGGCTGGAGAACACTGCTGATGGATCCAAAGCGAGCTTGCAGCTGGGACATGGAACTGAAGCAAACAGCATTTTATATGGAGACCGCAATAAACAATCTGTCGAGGATGGCATCGCCATTGGGAAACAAGTGCAAGTGGGTCAATTTACATTGGTTCAGCCACGCAATGCCTGGAACTGGGACTCTGAGCTTCACTGTCTTATTTAGTCACATCAAATCCATCACGGGATTCGTGCTCCATGAGTTTAGCTTTGTGGAGTTATTATGCTGTTCTCTGTTGGGTCTCAAAGCAACTGCAGATGCATGATGCATGACAGCAAAAAAAGGACTGCAAAAATATAGTAGTCACACACACACACAGGATATATATGACAGTATGACATGTCAAAAAACGGACTGCAAATATATATTTTCTGTACTCCCCGTAGTCATCAAACACACAACATATTGCATATATGTTTACATTTATCACTTTGCTCTCTTATATATGTACAATCTTCCTACGCGAAAAAAGTTTAAAGGAACCCATACTTTTTAATATATTACAAAAATGCCACTGACCGAGATATAAAATAAGTATAACCAACGCCTATATATGCAGTTATATATATATATATATATATATTTTTTTTTTTTATACCTTTCTTAAGATATTAACATGGGATATTCATTGTAAATAATTTCCCATTATATATATAATATATATATATATATATATATTGACAATCTATTTATATATATATATATATATATATATATATTCTTTTGGTTGGATATTCATTGTCGTTAATCAACTTCAGGACAATCTTTTTCAGAGGTTATTAGTCGTTAATCCCTCTGGTCAAAGAATCAAGTCTTGTCTGGATAAAATTGCATGCAGTTTAACCATTGTAACTCTAATTTTGGTGATAAATTACTCTATGCGTGTTGAGCCTGGAATACTAAAAAAGCATTTACATGCATGGTAGATAGCACTCAATATAATCATATTATGGAATGTTTTCTACAGTAAAAAGCATTTACATTCTTTCTCTTCAAAACCTCTGCAACAAGCACTGAAGTAGGAGAGGATTTGTTGCCTCCATAAGGCATCAGATCTAATCTAATACTATCAACTAACTACATGTACGCAAGGTTGCCGCAGAGCGTGTTTTGGAAAGCTAAGAAGCTAGCGTTTGGAAACAACAGCGTGTTCGTTTGCTGGAACGCAGATTCGATAGAACGAGAAGCAAGAAACGTGCTTCTTTTTACACGCAAATCAAATCTTCTCCTTTCTTTGGAGATGCTGATGCTGATGATGCTTCCTTTTACAGTCAGTTCTGCATGCATGCAGCCACTCACAACTAAACACCGAAACACGGTGTCTCCCTGCAGCTTCCAAATTATTAAACTTGAGTTGGCAATAAAATATAGCAGGGCAGCATGGCTAAGCCACCAATTATTGAAACCTGCTTTTCAGCCATGCATGTGCCCAATTGCCTACCGATAGATGTTATAATATATACAACTAGCTTAGCTTACCTTTTGCTAAGTTAACCAATAAAGTGCACACTAACTTGATGCATATATAAACGAACTCATATATAGTTTTCTTCTTGTTTTAGACCAAAACAATAGTTTCTTATTTTAGACGATCAAAAGTTCAAAATAATTAATACAGTTTCTTCGGATATGCTGATCTGCCAAGTTTCTTCGGATATGCTGATCTGCCAATTGATCCCAAATCCGAAATTTTTAGTCCCTTGTTCCTCTATAGTTTGGTACTGTACCCTTATTATGGCATTAGAGTATTGCCTGTCTGGCAACAACCAGACGGCCGGGTCCCTAGATGCTGGCTGGTGTTCATCATAAAAGATGATGCATGCATACTTGCTCACTGAAAAATAATGAGATCGAATTGCAACAGATCTCTTGAAATCATCGTTAAGGTTGCTAAACAATCACGCTTTATTCCTTGATTGAGGATTAGGACCAGATCAGTTATATACATATACTAGTTAATGTTCGTCGCATGATTGTCCATATGGGAGTAAAGTATACACACACACATGCATGATCCGGCCACGGCATAGTGGTATTGGTATGCAACAACTAGCTGCAGAATATAATACGGTTTCATTGTACACGATCGATGATGATCTGACGATGCATATCTTCAGTCATCTTAGCTTGGCATACCAACCAAAGACATGTCGCATTTTATGCTAACAAACACTGTGCCAACTTTGCACTGCATATCTCAACAACAGCCTTTCCCTGTACCTCACCACCCAAAACAAATGCAGCTCTATCTTTGGTCCTCTGACCGGGAGGAGCTTCGTATCTTCAATGCTGTACAGATCACGGGATATCTCTTTAAACAAATGGAGGATACTGAACGTCCAACTAACACAACATCAAATCACATACCTTTATAGCATTTTCTTTTGGTGAGGATCAGATCTTTATACAGCGAGAAAATCTATTTTCTTTTGGATGCATGACTCATACATGAGTCAGAACTCAGAAGAGTACACATATATACTGCCATTATAGTTTTCTATATCTATACCAAGGTATATATAATGAGATTATTATATAGTAGAATTTAAAACAACACTGGTGAATTTTAAACAAACGGATAATGATTTGACATGCCGGGGCGATATCGTATCTCATTTGTTTATATATAGTAATTCTAAAAGGCAAAATAGACATATTCGAGACTGAGTGCATTATCGTACATGAAAATTATTGGAGGCTGAGTTTGATGCAAACAATGCAACTTGCAAATAAAAACAACAATAATAATAACATAGTAAGTTCTTTTCTCTGAAAACAAAAGGAAAATCCTGACATGCATGATGCAAAAGGTCATTTGATTCTCTCTCCTAGTGATGATTTTGATTGAACAACAAACAACAAGCAAAGTACCACTTGGACCAAAACTTGCAACTTGTGGTTAAGAGATTCTCGTCATGCATCCATCAGCATGCGAATTGACATGATGTGTGCCATCTTTTCATCATAATTTTACCTGATGATGATCGCAGTGCTTGTGCATGCATGGGCACATGGTGAATGTGATGTTGAGGCTACTGCACTGCATGCGCAGCATGACTAGAATTTCCCCACCATGACTTTCTGTCTGATCTCAGATTTATATCATCAGATGAAAGAGGTTTCATTGCTCATTAATTATTAGAAACCCTTCACCTCTCTTTGGATGGAGACAAGCATATGGCTTGACATTTATAGCAGCAGTCTACTTTTTATCCTCTTGTTTCTGCAGGACTGCTGCTATAATGTTGGTGAAGCGCGGAGTTAATCCTTCTCACAATCTCATCTACGGTGGCATTGAACCCCTCCTCCACCTGAATAGTAATTAAATATTTTGTCAAAACAATGTGTTGACTCTATACAATTAAGGCCACACTATAGCTAGCAGGTCAAAAAAGTACAATTGCATATATACATATGCCTTGCTCTAGTGAATCATAAATGCAAAATCACTTTTTGGATTTTAAGGGCGTGAATGTGGCTTCATATAATTAACTCTATACATGAATTGTTATGAAACAAAATACTTTCCAAGAACTATTACGCTGGATGTATGCATGGTATATGATTTTTTTTCTTTGCATAAGTCAACAAATCGTTTTCATAGGTAGGTTTTATTGCATTGGTTAAACTCTCTCATGTTTTCACCCTTGCATTGGCATTTTTATCAAAGTGATGTGAAAGATATTTTCACACACGTGAAAGTGATCACCACCAATGCGAAAGATATTTTCACACACGTGTGAAAGTGATCACCACCACCCATCTCTTTTGACAATTACCCAACCCTTTTGACGATTTCTACATACCAGTTATTTTCTTATATATTGCCTGAATTTATTTATTGATCCGCGTTATGCACAAGTAGAGTAAAAATTATATAAACTGCTTATTAATAGATGAAAACATCTGTCCAGCTGATCTTGTATATCCAAATCACTGCCAATGAGCCTAACATTTATATCCATGCTAGCTGGATCGATTGTCTTGAGACTAACACATATACTTCCTGCATTCCAAATTATAAGACATTTTATTTATCTTTTCTAGATACATCATATTGCTTTCACTGTATGTCTAGACATATAGTGTATATCCAGATAAATAGCAAAAGTTATGTATCTAGAAAACTCAAAATATCTTAAAATTTAGGAAGAAGGGAGTATATCTCAACAATAAAATAACCTGGAACCCACCATGTTTTGGTCCATATATATGAGGCAGCACCTGCCCATACAATCATAATAAATGTAATTAAATAAAAAAATGCCCATGAACTAATGCCGAAATGGTTCACATACACACACTCGTAAAAAAGATGCATATATAAATTAACATGACATATTTACCTGCTCTAGCTAGGTGCAACACAAATGCACATGCATGCTACATACAAATGAACTTGTCGGTTGTTGGCATGCTAATGTGTGTCGAGGGTATGGTCAAGACTCAAGAGTAGATGCCCATGATGCATGGTGCATGCAATTGACATCACTTCACATTGATATCTATCCGATCCTATGCATGGATTCATGGCGGATAAGCTAATAATAATAATATATAATAAGTGTGACTCGCCTTGGCTGTGATGGTGATGATGGCGGTGGAGGCCGGGAAGGGCATGACGTTGGTGTGGGTGATGGAGAGCTGCATCTGCTCCACCTCCGAGATCACCCTCACCAGCAGCCCCCCTCCCGCTGTAGCAGTGGATCCGCAGCATCACGCTCCTCTCCGACAGCCGCGCCTCGATCTCCGGCAGCTGCATACCGCCGTCGCCACCGCCATGGATGCTCGCCATGGTCTCGTCCTCGGACATGTGGCATTGCTGCCTCGTGACGAGCACCGCCGACTGGATGCCGCCGGCGGCGGCGGTGTTGTGGGCGCCGTCCTCCTCGAGGCCCTTCACTTTATCCTGCAGCTCCCTCACGTACTTCACCGCGTCCCCAAGAATGGTCGCCTTGTCCATCTGCAAGCAAGCAAAAGCACCATCATCATGATTCAATGATTGAAGTAAATGCACTATTGCACTGGCCTGTTGTTCTTGGTCATGAGCTTAATACAAGTTCAATATGTGTTAAATCACCGGATATACAATTTTGTGGCCTAGTATCTAATTAGCATAGGTTTGATAATTAGATATATAATAATGTTTCGTGTAATTGTCATCCAAATGCCGATCTTGTAGTTGCAAATTAAATATATAATATTGTTTTTTGTTCTAGATAATTCGATGCCCTTAGTACATATTATTGCGGCTATATATAGCAAGCTTAACAATCATAGGAGCTTTCAGAGGGTGCACCTTTTAAACACTGTAGATTGTTTCTCTGTCTCTCAATATTTTCTAGCATTGATTTGATATATTTTTCTAATTCATTCTAGAAACTAGTACAACTTACTCTTAATTATCTATGATTGAAAGGCTAACCAAGAATATATGCTATGTTTACACTTTGGCCGCGAAGAACCTAATTTGCAAGCAATGTTTTGCTAGTTACTCCACAAACTTAATGACTGCTCAACAGTCAACACTTACCCTGATTTTTGTTGAGATGCTGTACATGCAATCTTGGCGAATATAATAGTCAGCACAGCACAAGATTTACCAAGGGTCAAGGAGAAGAGAGGTCGTTGATGATGGTTAAAAACAAGCATGAAATTAAAGATAAAAAAGGGTGTGGGATGATTATGAGAATGAAGAAGTGATCTCATGGCAGCGAATAAATCAGTCATAATGGAAACAAAGGAAGAAATAAAGATAGATCTATGGTGAGGTGAGCTAATAGTCAAGTAACAACCTTCTTGAGGCCGGGGATGACGGTGGAGAGCTCGATGAACCGCTGGTTGATCTTCTCCCTCCGCCGCCGCTCGGCGATGATGTGGTCCTGCACAGGCCCCGGCGACGACGCCGCCGCCGCCGCAGCAGCAGTGGATGGGCCCGCGCTGCCCCTCTCCTCCCCGCAGACGACGACGCAGCACGTTGTTGCACCCTCCCGACCGCCGCCGCGGCGTCCGGCAGCGCGACGCCGACGGCGCCGCGCTCGTCCAAAGCTGGCAGCGCCGACGCGGCACTGAAGTTCCAGCTGACCGGCCTGCTGTTGCTGCCGCCGCCAAGGCCCGTGGTCCTGGAGCGCGCGGTGTGGGGGGACCACCCGGCCGCCGCGTCGTGGTCCATGGCGGTGCCCGGCGGCGCGCCCGCGCCTGGGCTGTCGCCGGAGCTGCTGCTGTTGGTCAGGGCGCCGTAGTCCACCTGCACCGTCAGGTCCCGGACTCGGACGCTGGCGGGCACGGCCGTCGCCTGTGGCTGGGAGGCGCGGAGCGCCTGGAGCGACGGGAACGCGGCGGCGGCGGCGTCCTGATCTCCGGCGGCGACGCCGCTGATGCCGGCACCACCAGAACCACCAGCGCCGCCGTCCTGCTGATGGTATGCGGAAACCGCGGCGGTGGCTGGGGCGGCTGGGTGGTGGTGGTGTTGCAGCTGGTTCATTGCCCACTGGAGGAACGTGCTCGAGTCCTCCTCCATATGTCGATCCATCATGAATCCCTTCTCTTGCCGTCGTGCTGCTTGAACAAATCAGGAGCTTGAAATCATCAAGAAATAATATATATATGCATCTGAATCTGATGAGATGAGATGGAGAGGAATCGAGAAGTGAAGCTGAATCATCAATTTCAAACAAGCTGCTGCATGCTACTACTGTACTGCAAGTGTGCAGCCAAGTGCTAGAGACTGCAGCAGGTAACTGATGAGCGAGCTGAAGCTCAAGACAAGAAGGAAAGCAATCAAATCATATCAATCACATGGTCAGGCTCAGGTGCAAAGACAGACAGATCGGCATGCAACAGTGCAACACACAACACAGAAGGCCGGCAGCAGACCAGACTGATTTGAAAGCACCAAAACCACATGCATCGATCCAGCCAAAGAACTCAAAGCGGGGTTGAAATAAGGGAGGCAAATTATTAAGGGGCAAGAACGGCAAGCCGCTGGCCATGGCCGCCATGGCCACCCAAGCAAGAAAAGCTAGCTGCAAACTCCTTGAAAGATGGAAGAACAAGAAGAGAATTGAGAATGAAGGAAGTGGTGGTGGTGGCCGGCCAACTAACCAAGAAGTACCTGCAGAAATTTGATGTGCTGATGGATGCCTCTCTTTCTCTCTATGCAGCTATTTCTTGGAGGAGCTTCCAGAGAAAAAGACTCAAGGAGAGAGAGTGTAGTGCTCACCTCGAATGATCTTGCTATGATGTTTGGTACATATATGGATCCCTGTCCCTTGTGTATGCATTGCTGGACATATATGCCCTCTTTCCCTTGTCAATGTCTCCCCTCTCTCCCCTATATGTATGATTTTGTCATCTCTCTCTCTACATTAAGTATTGGCAGCTGTTGTAGTGTGGCCTAACCCTTCCAATACTATACTAGTAATGATATACTAATAGACTTTATACTTCTCCCTTACACTACTATCACACAAAAGCTACTAAGGTAGCCGATGCTAATATGCGTGTGTGTGAGGCTGAGAGCCAAAGCATGCTACAACAATACTTTCACATTCACCTATATAGTTGTTAAACTCTCCCTCTTTGATGCGGTTTTACGGCTTTACGATGTTTATTATTTCTCGAGCGAGTTGATTCTATACAGTTCTGTTAAGTAGAATTTTTGAAGTTTACTGACTTTAATAGTTATGATTCATCGATTTACAATTCAACTATTGCATTGAAGCTCTGATCATCTGATTCAGGGTCATGATTTTAACAAACTTGTTTTCACCACTCATGTGAAACTTAAGGTATGAAAACAAAAAAAAATGACAGTTATTTAGAAATGACAGTTATTTAGAAATAGAGGAAGTATACGTGTGCTGATCGAGATGGATGAGGTACAGGTGATCTGACACGACATCATGCATGATGCGTATGTGTACAAGACCATGGCCGAACAACATGATACGCTACGACGTATGCCGTTGCTATATATGGAGATTGATGCACAAGGTATGTATAATAATTGATATGCATATATTGTACTACTGCCGCTATGTGTATAGTATGTGTTACCATTGTGTGTGTTTGCAACTACATGTGGATGCACGGTCCAAGTCAACTGGAGCCCATAGCACATTTTTTCTAATAGGCTAGTGATTTGTACTTTATACTTTGTTAATTGTGGAGGCTCAGTGACCGTTTCTAGGGTTCATACTACCAGTACAAGCATGTGCATGGCTACATATATATCTAGAAGCTAGTCACTTGCATGACATGTTTTATCTCGCATTACATGTTTTGTTTTCATAATACCTATATAAGCACATTCGAACAACTAATATCATCATAGATACCTCGCTATCGAGGGGCGCATGGATAGCTTCCACCACAAGTAAACTATTAAAAGCTATCAGTCGAGCATAAACACAAATAAACTATTAAAAGCTATTAGTTGAGCATAAACTATTTTTTTTTTTTGCTGCAGTTGTTTTTTTTAGCATTTCAGTTATTAATTAACTACATGCCCAGAGCTCCCACAGCGAAGAACAAGTTGATATAAGATGGAGACACAGCCTATACATAATTTATCATAAAAAAGAACATCAACTTTGCCCCCATGGGCCATGGTTTTGCCCCATGGGCCATGGCCCCATCAATTCCATCTAGAAATTATTAAAATATATTACTCTTTGTGCTGCGTTTATAAGTAATATACTGTGGGTACTACCAATTTGGTATTGTATTTTAGTTTGTTTTTTTAAAAAAAGCAATTCATTTTAACTGTTGGGCACGCTATTGATTTGGCATGCATGGGGCCTACTAGGGCTGGACAGCTCAACCATGCAGCATCTGCAGGGCCAGCATGCTGCATGCATGGTGCACACCACAGTACAAGCATCCCATGCAATGCATATATACTAGTACATGGATCTTGGTCTGGTGTGTGGTGTGGTGATGATGACATGATTGTGGAGGCACAGTAATGCTGGTCTGGTGTGGTAGTGATTTGTACCTACTTTGTTAACTGTGGCGGCTCAGTGACCGTTTCTGGGGTTCATACTACTACCAGTACCAGCATGTTGTACGTGGCTATATCCACGCACGAGCTAGGCGTATTCGCGCATCGGCGCATGACATGTCGTCTCCTTTTCCTAATAATTATGAAATGTGGATTATGTTCACTTTGACACAACTTCCTGTAACTTTTAAGCTACCCATAGTTTATTAGTCGAGGATACATAGTGTGTTTAAGCATTTTTTTTAATTCTTTTTCGCTGCAGGTGTTTTTAGCACTTTAGCTATGAAAACCTCGTTCGGTAGATTTGGATAGCTTTATTCTTTGGTTCAGCTCCAGCATGTCATGCAGCGAACCATTGTTACCGGCTCCGGCTTCTTCTATACACTAGCAAAGAGCCGGAACCATTTGAAGTTGTGCCAATAAACATGATCTAACTACATGACAAGATCGGTGGCACTGATTGAAGAACAAGTTAATTTGCCTCATCAATCCGAAGTTCTTAAAAATAAATACTGTTTTGTGCTGCGTTTATTAGTAATCTTCTGGTGCGTGTTTTAGTAATTTGTTTCAATACATATAGACGTCCTTTTTCCAAAAAAAGAAAACCATGATGAAGAGTACTATAATATTTTCTTTGTCGACTCAAATATAGGAAAACTGTTGGGCACGTTATTCATTGGCATGGGACCGACGGCCGGCTGGACAGCTCAACCATGCAGCTCCTGCAATCTGCAGGGCCAGCAATCCAGCATGCTGCATGCTGCACGGTGCACCACAGTACAAAGCATCCCCCATGTATATGTCTTGGTCTGGTGTGGTGGTATTCATGAGATGATTGTTGATCACCGGCCCGTACCCTAATTATTATGTTCCCTCGATAACTGAGCAGATTTCAGTAGGAAGGAGTATCTCAGTCTCTGACAGTCTCATACTAACTCCAATTACACATATATCTCAAATAATTAAATTAACTTTTAGAGTTGTTTTAAAGCAAACTTAAAGTTTGACTGAATTTATAGGATTTTTATGACACCAAATAAGCACACTACTAAAAAAATTTCATGATGTTGTCTTCTAATTATACTAGTTTGGTATCATAAATATGTTAGTGCTATTTTTATATAAATTTGATTAAATTTTTTTAAAGCAGTTTAACTTAGAATAACTCTAAAGGCTAATGTTAGACTAGACTTGTAAGTTGGCTGATAAACTGAAATGACTAACTTTTTGTGAGAGAACAGGATTGTTTGAAGCTGATAAGCCGAAGTGTATAGGACAAACATATTGAGGACAGATGGAGTATTAGTCTACGGAGAATAGATCTCTCTCTCTCTCTCTCTCTCTCTCTCTCTCTCTCTCTCTCTCTCTCTCTATATATATATATATATATATACACAATATTATGTCCTTGCTTCTTACATGTCAGTTTCTTTAAACATGATGAACATCTTTTATCATGGCAAAAGTGACATTTTTTGTCATAAAGAATCTTTTTGTGATGAATTTTGGTTCTAAAAAAACTGAGGGTCATATTTGTTGCACCATAACCAACTTGAATTTTCTGTTATAGTAGTTTAATCCTTGATGAAAAGGCTTCTCTCATAGAATTGCTTCCCCCCTTCTATGATAAAGCAAAATCATCATCGTCTTCATCATAAATTAAATGACATGGTCAGAATAAAATCAGAAAACAAATGTCCCGCACACTTTGAGGTTGAGGAAGATGTGAGAGGATCCCCACTGAGCTCTTCGTTATGCTATCAATCCCCAATGCTCCAAGGAAAAAACTAATAGTAGCTTATAATAGTTGCGCCGGGCTGGGCAATGGAAAGCAACATCATATGCATCATGCATGCTCTCTCACAGCTGATTGGGTTCACGTAACCATCTCATCGCATTTTAGCCTCTCGCTGCATCGACTTTTAGTGATGCATGATATAACAAAAGTGACATCTGCTTTGTCGCAACTCTAAGACATATATATAACTAGTGATTCTAATCTTACGTGAAAACCTCCACAAAATATAAATAGTGGCATGCACGACACAGATCGTCTGTGCGTGCATGACCATGAATAATTATACTACTAATTTCCTTTTGTTCATTAGCACTAGCTTTGCTTCATCATATAGTATTCAATATTCATCAACACGTCTTGATTACTAACCTCCACAACATATTTTAATGCTTTCTGGTAAGATTAGGCCGCATCACCTTTTGTTGTGTGGGTTGTCTATCTTGTTCTTTTCATTTCTGGCCAGTTTTAGTGGAGGTTTTATAAAAATTTCATGAGCATTAAATAAGTTACCCAGTTTAGCAAATGCGCATGATATGTCATAGTATTAATTAAGAGAGAGTGACATAGTATTAATTAAGAGAGAGATGATCAAAGTTTCATGAGACTAAAATAAATTTTGTGGGGGATAAAATCAGTCTATACTATTTTTGACACACGAGAGTCGTCTTGAAAACTAGAACACGAGAATCACATTGAGAATGGCGCAGAAGAACCGATCCAGAAGCAGAAGCCTAACTAAAGCTAGCTAACAAAAATATCTCTTTCTAAAAAAAAGCCACATACACATCCCCAACTACTTTTTTTCACACCCAATCAAATTCTTCCAGCAATCTTACAATCACATGATGTATTTTTATTTGGCTGCCATGCCGTTGAAACCACGTACACAGTTTACCAAGGTAGAGTATATATATATGAACATCATAAATTGACATAAAGATATAATAACAGCTAGCCCAATACAATAATGGAGTGCATCAGGCCTATCATCCAGTCTTGTGGCATGCAAATCCATCACGTGCCGCAAACACGGGGGGGACGGCGATGCGTGGCAGGCATACATATGTAAACGTGCCTTAATTAAGATAGAACTGTGCAAATTGCGGCTGTTAAAAAAGCAGCGTAGAGAGCGCTAGGCCGGCCACCAGGGGACCAAAAGAAAGTTGCCAAGTTGATAACCCATGGTGCTGCACTGTGCTAACTTTTGTGCAGGAACTTGCATGTTTTACGTGCTTCTTTGAGCTTGGCAGCAGGTGGTATATGTTATTATCTCCGTCCAAAAAAATATATGAGTTTGTTCTAAGTTAAACTATGTTCCAAGTTTATGTAAAAGAGTATTACTCTCTCCATCCTTTCTCTAGTAATTAATTAATAATACATCATTTAGTATGACATAGTATCATAAATTGCATTTTAAACATTTATTTACTTATGTTATATTACATTGTTTATACTTATGATAATTATATAATGAATTTACAATCTAATTGTATCAAGATTGTATTATAATAATGTAAAACTATAGCTAAATTATTGGTCAAAGATTTTAATGTTTGAACATTTATAATCATTGAACAATTTGACTAATAACTTGTAACTATTATAATACAAACTTGATACTATTTGATTTGTAGTCAACTGTATTATTCAAGAATTATGTTTACAGCCATAGATTATAATATATAATAAAAGGATGGCCAAAGTGTGCAATTTATGATTGTTCCATATCATAGTAAGCGGATGGAGTACACTGTACCTTTCCAACTTTTTCTTTCTGAATACATGGCATGAAACTAAACCATATTTATACTATATATACACTATCTGAAAAAAGTCGCTTTGTTACTTATTAAATCTTTTGGTAGAAGATGAGGCCAGCAATACTAGTCTACTTTTATTGACTACTCTTTGAAAAATGAGAATGATATTTTCATTAAAATTAAATGGAAGGAGTACTATTTATTTATAAGTTGATGAGACCTCGGGATCTAAACTAGACCGGGATGCATAGTGCCTGCATCGGCATTATAATATTAGTGATTATACTTCTTGACAAGACATAATCTATAATCTACCTTGACATATTTTTATATAAATAAATTATTTTTTTTGAAATGGATAACTAAATTAATTAGCCCTAGGCCATGTAATATTTTTGGGTAATAACTAATTTTTTGACACCTTTCATCTAGATATAGTTGTAGCATCTGTTTGCAATAGACACCGCACACCTCACTCACACCACCTATACACAATTAGACCTATACACAACCAGACCTACAACTATATGCAGATATGAAGGCGCGTTCTTGGAGAGATCACTAGTCATTAAGACTCTGTAGGCGATGGGCGCATTGTAGTCCCTTTGTACCTCCACGCACTAAATTATTATAGAAATAAATCCTGGTGAGAAACATTAGCGCCGAACCTGAGCTTCGAATGGTGGTGGGCAACGTGCTTACTAGCAGCGCATGCCAGCCGAGCTAGAGCTCGTTCTCCGTAATAACTAATTGTGCATATGCACCATTGTTGGATTGATGCTGGAAATTTACTCTGACATGTTTTTAAATTTGGTAACTTTGTATCTAATTTTTGAAACTCCTTTATTAATAATTTTTTTCTGCATGTGCATATGCGGACGTTGGTTGTGGTGACTAGAGTTCCTTAGTTTTTAGGGGTGATGGAGGTATTGCATTGCTACACCGACTCTTTTTAGAGTAGGCCAAAAAATTTTAACAGAGGCGGCCACCTCACCTATTTATGTAAACATGCCTCTGTTGATGGCAGTTCTAAAGGCAAGTGGATATGCTTGTGTGTCAATAAAATACAAAAGTAACATGACTATGCATAAGCAGCATGACATCACCTCCAGAGGATCAGATCTGGAAACTGTCTAGGTTTCTCTAGGTCTAGATTTGGCCACCATTCGAAAGTCTATGGGCCACCAAGGTGCATTTTAGTGTTGATCCAATCGGTGCCACGCCGCCATGCCATCTATGCCCAAAGTTGGGGTCACCTTGCCTATACTTAGATGGTGAGGAAGGGAGAGAAATTAGAATCAAATGTGTTGAGAGAGAGAGAGAGGAGAGGAAGAGGGTGAGAGGAGCTAGCTCGCCTTGGACACACACCAGCATTCTTGGAAGAGGAAGGGGCTAGAGTGCACTACTGGGGTAGAGAACCCATATGACTGCCATAGAGTCTATCTATGCCTTGTACCTTGGCAAGAACCACCACCATGCTGTTGAGTCTCCGATCTATGAGAAGAGAGGGAGAGGGATTTAGGGAGAAGGAGAGATGAAGGGGAGAGAGAGAAGATGAGGAACTAGCTCACTGGATTTGGATGTACGGTGTTAGTGAAGGGTGAGGTTGTTGAGTCATGGATTTGACAAATCAAAGACGAGAGCCTTGGGTTGCCCTTTGTGCTGCTAGTGTCATTGCCCCTCAATGGATCTAAGGAGTATATGCATGCCTTTTGCTAGGTTTGGGTGGTGTGGGAGAGAGAGAAGAGAGACGTTGGATCCTGCCAATGAGAAGACGAAGGGTGTGATTTGGGTATAGAAGAACTGGAGATAGACACATAAGAGTTTGGTTGTAGGCTTATAGAGTGCTCAATCTAATGGGCATTGGGCTACATAGGGTTTGGTTATAGCTAGACGTATAGGGGGCTCAGGTTGATGGGCATCGAGCCTATTAAAAGCGCAGGCTCCCCTCCCCTCCCCAAGCCCAACTAAAAATGGTATCTATTTTTAAAGCTAGTTAATGGGATGAATGTCTCCTAAAGTCACTATTCTGTTTGTTTTAACTTATGAGTCGGTTTATCAACTGTTCCAATATAATATTTTTCTCTCACAAAAATTAGCCGTTTTTAGCCTACCAGCTAGCTTATCAGCCGGCTGAACAAAGTATATAATTTTTTTGGTCCGACTATAAATAAAAAGATCAGCTATCTCCTAAAATCATTTTTGTCATAGCGATAATAAATTAAAAGGTTAATTGTAGACAACCTATAAAAAAGCGAGGAAAACATTTTCCACTTCTAGTCTTAAGCTGTAAGTTAAGCACTTTCTGATCGGTCACTTTCACAGATGCAAATGCTGCCACAGCTGACTTGCCATAACAACAATATCTATATCCATATATTTATGTACAAAGATTGACTTATATTACCCAAAAAGATTTGCATGGGCCGATCGAGGCCAATTAATTTGGTTATCCATTTTGCAAAACAAATGATTTCTTATAACACTGAAAAAGGCATCAAGATAGATTATATACATTGATTATGTCTTGTCAAGAAAAAAAAGTATAATCATAATTGATATAATAATGATGCAGAGATCATGCATATCCCGGTCTGGTTTTGATGCAAGGTGTTAATTAAATTATAAATAAATAAATATAAGTAGGTAAATAAGAGTTATCATCATAATATCATCATCAGGCCGGTCCGTCGGGTCGTCCTTGCATGCATAATTCATCATCAGCGTATCATGGAGAATCGATCCGTTCCTATATTTTAAAAGTCGAGAACGACCATGCAAGACGATTAATATAAATTTGCAATCAGCCACAAAATGCACAGGAGATTAACGTTGCAGGGGTCGATGGCGTGCGTGCTGCGTAGATGACCTCGAGCCAACAATCCAGGACAAAGCTGTGTGACTCAAAAGGAGCATTCGGAGTTGATTATGCATCGCCTGGCCAGTAGTTAGTTCCATGTAAGAGTAAAGTTCAATCTGATACCAAAGCACTGGAACTACTAACAATAGTTAATCCCGGTCACGTGCCTTAACCTTTGGTACCTAGCTACTAGTCATATAATTAATTACTTGCTAGCATGGGAAATTTTCTTAGAGTTTGTTCTGTTACACTCAAGTTAATGGTTTTGAGAAAGATTAAGGTGAAACCCCTAAAATGACCAACTTCCTCCGTTTCACAAATAGTAATCTTTTGCATCGTCAACCCCCTCAAACCAAACACACTACTTCCTCCATATAGGAATTAGAAGTCGTTTTTAGACGAGGTTTGGGTTAAACATTGAAAACATAAATCATGAATAATTTTTAAGTTGTTAAGTTTGAAAATATAAAAACCATATGAATATATTTATCTTGAAAAATACTTTTATAAAAGTATAAATACATCATTTTGTGATGAGTATTTTTACAAAATATGAAGTCAAAGTTATACTTTGGAGACCGTATCGTTGTCGTGAACGACTTCTATTTTTAATATGGAGGGAATACATATTAAAAAAAGAGCAATACACGTCCGAAGGAAGTACGTAGAAGTAATTTTTTTTGCGAATAAGAAGTAATTGATATGTTAATCATTTATTTGTAATAAAGAGACTTTTATTTATATGAAAATCCATGAGGTGTGAATAAAAAAAATCCATGATGTGTCCCCTGCATCATCATATCGATCCTCCGATTCTTCTCCCACAGCAAAGCACAACCAACCAATGCAACGCACACGCTTCCTCAATCTGTTGTCTAGAATATCTCATGTCAATCTTGTAATTAATTCAAGCATGCATCCAATTTAAAAGGAACGTATTGATCAAGGGATACAATACAATCTTCTAAAGATCACAATATATAGCTAAGATCACTATAATATATAGCTAGTCCTTTTGTGTGTGTATATATATATTTTTGTGAATAACAATATCACTATTATCTTATTATTATATATATACGAAAGACTTAGTACTCTTTTGGGGTTATTATATGTTGTGGTGGCACGCATGGGCAGGAATATATGAAGAAAGATCGAGAGAGGCATGCATTTGTCAGCAAATGGTTTTAATTTGGCGTGGTATCGTTTGATCAAATCATATTGGATTTCATTACTTTTACTTTATTTTCTAAATAGAGATAATAAATTGTTGTTGTGGATTTGGAGTTGGTGGTACTGCCATCCCTATCATTTGTTCCACTCCACCTGCATTACATATATTAGAGAGGATCCGATTGTAATCAAAGTGGGATCAAATATAAACTTGTAACACACACGCGCGGGGGCAATATTATCATATCGATAAGGATTACCTAAGATACATTATTCCTTTATAAGACCTTTATTTATTATTTATATTGTATACATATATAAGAAAAAGGAGACTAATGAATGATGTGCGTTCAGTGCAACAGAACTGACTTCTACATGTTCTGGAAAAAAAAATAAAACTAAGAGAACTAATCATACTACGGAGCGGATCGACGACCTATATGTATTTAATTGGGTACACGTACGGCTTCTTATTTTTCAGCAGCAGCAATACAAAAATAATGGATTTGATCTTCGGTTGGGAGGATTAGTTGCATGGCTGCCTACCTACTGCAGGGTACAACAGGACTACAGGAGGACATGGTATAGTACCTGCAGATATACGACTGCAGAGATAAGGTACTTTATCATATGATATGATGAGGTGCCATAGTATCCACTCCAGTCCGTACATCATCATTTAATTTTCTGACGCAGCTAGCTGCTCGGAATAATGATATTCCTTTCCTATGAAATGAAAAAAAAAAGTGTGATTTTTTCGGGTTTCTATAGTTTCTTTATGAATGAGTAATATCTTTCCAGTGTCCATTTCAAGCACCAAACTTCGAACTGGGCCTAGTCACAAAAAACAAAAGCTTCGAACTGGGCCTTACCCTGCCAGCCCTGTGGGCTTTCTTTCCCTGCCCCTCGAAGAAACCATACAGTATCCGTCCGGCTCAAACTAGAAGAATAGGGCATTTGGCCCATCAAGAGTAACAGTTTCTCGGCCCACTTAAACAGACCAGCAACCGTCGCCGTCGTTCCCATGAGGCTCTCTCTCTCTCTCCTCTGAGACTTGCCCATAACAGCTTACCAGTAAAGGTTAATGTGGTAAGACGTGGGATTGTAATTGACACTATATGCCCAATGTGCAAAAGACTAGATGAAGATTGTGGGCATCTATTTTTTTTTAAAGTGCAAGTATGTGAAGAAATGTTTGGCGCCTCATGAATCTGAAGATGCTAGAGTAGAGTTAATGAAATGTCGGTCGGGGAAGGAAACTATACGCACATTATGGAAATTGATAAGACCACACAACTAAATATCATTGTGTTATTATGGAGATGGTGGTCGCAGAAGAACAAAGTAAATGATGGGTGGAGGATGCTTTGAGTGCTACCGAAATCCAAAGTTCTGGTCACTTTCTTCTTGATGGAATTTGAAAAATTGAATGATGTTGGAAAAAAATCTCACCCCATGATCAAATACTCATGGAAACCTCCTCCCGATGGCTTCTATAAGATCAACACCGATGGAGCATATAATTCGCACTGCATCCGGAGGATGGGGCTTTGTGATAAGGGATACAAATGGAGATCTATGCTTGGCGGGCCGGGTAATATCACCCGGCAAATACCGCTTTGCAAACGTAAGCAATTGCGGCACTCAAGGCAATCCAACATGCTGCTCAACTTGGGATGACACACATTATCCTAGAGATGGATGCCTCAGTTTTGGCTTCTACTCTTACCTCGAATAGAATTGATAGAAGCGCTATCGGATGTTTAGTATGTAAGATTCAAGAGTTAATGCAATTAGAGTTTGTGTCATGTAATATTTTTTCAATGTAATAGACTTTGTAATAAGGTCGCCGATTTGTTTAGCAACTTATGGTGCTTGTATGCTAGGCCCAGGCTCGATGTGTGTTGGTCTCAAGTTCCGAGTTTGTAATGTAACTCGTTCTGGCGATTTGCCCGAACATCATGTGTAATGAAGTTGTGTTTCCCTATCAAAAAAAAAAAAAAAAAAAAAAAAAAAAAAATCTCTCCCCTCCCTCCCTCTATACCGGCGCTCTCCGCTGAATCTGGCGGAGGGAGACGATGCCGATGGCGGTCCCCGCTGCGGCAGCTTGATTCGCTAAATCGATCCTCGAGGATCTTTTACCGCAAGCTCGATTCGCACTCACTTCACTAGACTCCGGACGCTGCATCTCGCCGGCCGGCGACGGCCGTGCCGCCTCCTGCTCCCATCGTGGCGCCTTCCCTTCCCCTGCCTCGATCTGGCGCCGGAGATGGAGACCACGGAAGGGAGCGTGAGCGCGACGGCGAGCTCGACTGATTCCGCGACTTGTCCGCCCAGGCCCAGGCCCAGGCCCAGGCCCAGGGCCGCCGCCGTCTCCTCCTCCTGGCTTCTTCTCCACAGGTGCGCGAAAGAAATGAATTAATTTTCTGTCCCTTCGATTGCTCGACATCAGCTAGGCTTGTTTGTTGCCCTGGTTCAAATGACATTTTAGTTAGCTTCTTTCCTGTACACCAGTCAGCTGGCTGATTCGAATCAAAGCCGTGCCTTAATAAGTTCAGTCGATTGCAACACTGTGAATGAAACGAGGAGTGCTCAATTGCTCATGCAGATCTTGTAGCCGCCAGAGAATGAATGAAGCTCCCTTTTTTTAGTTTCCAGATGTGAAGATTTTGCTAGGGATAAAAAAAAATAATGCCGACCCTGTGGGGGACGTGAAAATTTGGTACCTACTTACGCCGTTTACTTAGCATCATCAGTCAGAAGAATAAAGTGTAAGGAAAAAGGAGATGTGGATTCTCATGGTGTAGGCATCGTCCTTATTCGACGACCCCCTTTATTCCTCCCCTGGTGCAAAGTCCAAATATATACTGTTCTTGGGCTAGGAACAGATGCGGTCTAATGCATTTGAGGATTTCCATTATCGAGTTATTGGTTTGTGTTCTCGAATAAGGATATGTTAGTTTTCATGGACTGGGACAGTTTAGGTAAGACAAGGATTGTGCTGCCTGAAGATCAATAGTGACTGGTGAGGACACCAGTGTCATCAGTCAGCCCCACCGTTGGCTTCCATCAAGTATTCAACAGTTCTCTCCATAATTAGCATATGAAGTATCTGGACATGAACAACTTTTTTAGTTACACTTAGATAACTTTAATTCTGTAAGGCATAAGCAAATTGCTGTTTTGTACTAAATACAAGTATTCTGAAGCATTACATAATATCAAGACCCAGCAGCCCGCATACATGCAGTGTTAACCATAGACCATACAGGGATAGAGCATCTAATTTTGGGCTGACGTATTAATTTCTATATCATTATTTGGGATAACTCTCTGTTAGATCATTTTCTGTTCACTGTTGAGTATGCTCTAGATCTTGTGCCTTTTCCTTATTTCCCAGGCCATGCTAGTCTTAATCGACCCCAAAGATAATTTTCCGTGACCTTTTTGCAATGCATCCTTAAGATTTGTAAATTAGTGCTGCAGCAGCCATTATTTCAGCAGCCCAGGTAAAAAAACTCTGCACTGCTGTGGCTAGCTAAACAGCAATTATTAGCTGACAATGAAGGTTGTCCACCTACTCCACCTCCTCAGTAGTGCCATATATATTGACAGAAATGTTCAGTGACCATTTTGATAGTTTGTTCTTCAAGCATTAGAACTGTGTTTTCTTTTTCTTTTTTTTTAGGCATCATGCCAGCATAAATAAGCTAAACTATGGCAAGCTACCACTGAAGCAATGCTGTCTTGAGTTCATGTGGTGTGGGGTCAAATACACAACTGTAGGTTCATTATAGTGCAAAACTGACATGGAAGGCATGATCCAGTAAGGATTCATCCAAAAATTGCATTACAATTGGCTTATACTAGAAAGCTGTATGGTTTATATTAACTGTGCATGTTTCTTTTGAGTACTTGTAGTTAGTACAAAATAACAATGTTAGGTACAAAAGTCTGATTAGTCCTTGTAGCTATCAAATTTTAGATGTGAAAACCAATTCCCATGAATTACAAAGAAGTTGATTTTTTTTTTCAAAATATTTGTTGTTTTCATGTCACAACATATGATTGCAGTACATTGAACACTACATGTATATTTTCCATCTACACAGGGGTGAGAAAAGACAAAACGCTCAGTGACCATTTGATAGTTTGCTCTTGAAGCATGAAAACTGTATTTTGGCAGCAGTCTCACTATAAGGAAAGTTGAAATGTCGCAACCTGCCACGGTAGCTGTGGTGTCATGTGTTAGTTGCTTGGGAGCCAAATGCACAATGTTGAGCAACTCCAACAGTTTGCTAAAACTCACTTGGCAAATTTATAGTTTTGCCAAGTCTCAAAACCAAATGCCAAGTAAAAAAAGAGGTCTTCTCCAACAGTTTGCTATTTGGGCTTGGCAAAAGAACTTGGCATCCTAGGACTTTTGCCAAAATCACAAAATTGAGCCTCCAACAAGTTGCCAAGCGATAGAGGACTTGGCATATTTGGCAAGTGAAGGGGGAATTTTGCCAAGCTCACAAAAATGCCAAGTAGTTTTGCCAACTTGTTGGAGGCTGTTTTTTGTGGTTTTGGCAAAAATTTTAGGATGCCAAATGTTTTTAGCAAACTGTTGGAGTTGCTTACTAGACATAAAAAGCTGTTTCCTGAATTGTGTCTTTGGTTGAGAACTTCGAGCACTTGCAGTTACTACAAAACAATGGTTTCTTCAGTTCAGGCCCTGTGGACTCAAATGCACAACTGCAGATTCAGCATAATGCAACACTGACACTAGAAATGGAACACATGATCCAGTAAAGAGTCATCCAAAAAATGGTTTAGCAATTGCATTATAATCAATCCAAAGTAGAATGCTCTATAGTTTTTGTTAACGCTTATGGGTGGGGGGATGTAATTTATCAAAATTTCTTCTGGGTACTTCTAGTTTTTGTTAACGTTATGTGGGTGGGGGATGCTCTACAGCAGTTTTAGATACATGTGTTCAATGTGTATTTGTAGTTATGAAATTTTCGATACATATGCTGATCTGCATCTTTACTGTACCAAAAGCACTTTCATCACCCCATTTCAAGAAGTTGAAAATTTGTCAAAATATTTTGTTGCTTTCACCTACACAACCATATGATTACAGTACACTGACTGAAAATTAAAAGTGTCATGTATTTTACACAGGGTTTTGAAAGACAAAAGGCTCAGTCACCATTTGAGAGTTCGCTCTTAAAGCATCAAAATGAATTTTAGCATCAATGCCAGCATAAGCAGACTAAAAAAAACTGTCGCAAACTGCCATTGTAGCAGTGGTGTGTTAAATTAGTTTTGTGGGAGTCAAATGCACAATTTTTGATACTGAACTAGAAAAAAATGAAGGTGTTTTTTCTGAATCACCTTGGTGTACTTTTTAGTTGTAAAGTTCTGCATTAGATAAGCTCAACTTGATATACCGCAGTTATTAGATCATATATGTGAATCCATGGACATATTTGCCAAAACTCCAACTGATTCTTGAAACTCTAGGGAACTGCTGATGAATGCAAAATGCCTTTTGGATACAGTAATGATTGCTAACCAATTGCTGCAGGGTGATAAAACTGATGATTGTGACAGGTAAGGTTACCAATTGCAGTGCAGAGCTCGACAAGGACAGCCTACTGAGAGAAGAGGTGAAAAAAATGCAGCCAGCAACGCTGACAGTTAGGCTGTCAGACATTTTAGTCATTTTGCATGACCTGATAAACAGTTGGGCTGTTGGTGTTGGATTTAAGGGATGCCTTTGCAATGTCTGACAGTACAAAATTGTTGAGATTGCAATAATAATTAGCTGTATGACATGACTATGCTACAACTAATTACCTTTTGTGCATCTTATTTTAGGATGGACCCTAGGCAGTCCAATATTGGTGAAGATTCACAGAAGCAATTTCCTGGTGGCAACATTGGGACATACCTGCCTGGCTGGTACGCATACATGTATGGGTACCAAGGTCCTCCAGGATTCCAACCCCGTCCACCCAACATTGCAATGATGAATCCAAGTGGCTATGCTCCAGAAGGTTTTCGGCCAGCTGAAATACCAGAAGCATGTGTTCAAGACTCTGAGGCAGAGGTGGCCGAAGTGGCAGCTCCCACAACAAAAAAAAAAAAGAACAAAAATGCAGGCACTAGGACAAAGTTGTGTAACTTCAATCCAGATGAAGATAAAAACCTTGTGAAGTCATGGCTTGAAATAAGTTGTGACCCAGTTACAAGTACTGGACTAAAAAAGAGATCGCATGTGGGACAGGATCATTCAACGGTACAATTCAAGAAGAGCATCCAACCCAGAGAGGAGCTTGAGGTCTCTACAGAGCCGTTGGGACAGAATCAGGGCTGAAGTGACTCTGTTTGCATCCTACTATGCAGATAGCATTGGAGAGAATCCTAGCGGGATGTCCGATGCTGATAGGGTATGCATTTTCTGCAGAGTTACTTTACATTCATATTGTATGTATCAATCTATGCATGTGAGCCTTGTGAAAATATGAAAATTTGCTTCTCAATTTGGTTGCCTGAGTCAATTTTAATTATTGTCAATTTGGTTGCCTTAGTCAATTTGGTTCCCTGAGTCAATTTTAATTTTAAGTATTCATGCAGTATTCAAGCATGACTTAAACTGGACATGCAGTTTCCAACCAAAACTGTCCATTCTTAGTCAATTTTAATTATTGTCCAACCAAATCTTGCTGTCCAAACAACCTTGCACATCAATCTCTGTAATATAATTCATGCAGTATTCTCAATTTCAAATGTATGTATTCAATAAATAGCTAGATGTTTTAGACCATGGATTCAATATATAGTTATATACCATCTGGTGGTTGCTGCAATTAATATATAATATTATCCTGGATTGTGCTATAAATGTTTCTTGGCCCCCTCTGAATGTCTTTTTGCAAATTGATGGTTTTCATCGGATCAGGCATGATTTTAGCATCCGGTTCAGGGGTTATTCTAGTTCTTTTCATGTCTTGTGCATATGTCATGCAATAGAAGCAATAATTCATATTCATGCCAGCCACATCATCATAGAACTGGTAACTGAATCCCATGTATATCTTATTGTTTGTAGTCGAGTTTGATGCCTTCACAGTCCTCAACTATGAATTTATTTCAACCTGTGTGAAGTGAGCTCTCCTTCACAGTCCTTAACACTGAACTTTTTCAATCTTGTGTGAAGTGAGCTCCCCTGACTCTTCAGAGCTTGAGATGGATTCTGTAGGCTCTAACGCTCCTGATTGCTTACCTATTCTAGTGCTATTCTTCAGGTTGTAGAGATACATTGCCATTTTTTTGTGCACTGTTGTTGGCTTGTCCAAAATCACTGGCCTTTTTGGCAACAAGAATAAAAGATCTTGAGATGCATTATTCTACTTGAAACAATGCCATGCAGGTTGATGACACAAGGATAGCTTGACAATTGACCATAGCAGTTGTTGTTTGCTTAATCAGAAAAGTTGACTTAGGATGGTTCACATAAATTGAGCATGAAAGTTTTCTGTCTTAGGACTTAAATACTTAAATAAGTAATAAATGTGCATTTTCCATCAGCTGAGTACACTTCTGACTATGGAAAACACTTGGCACTGAACAAGTGTTTTGTCTGTTGCTCTCGACTAGTTGCCCTGCCTACTTTGTATCTATGCAAGCTTTTTGTATGCAGATTTTTTCTATGCTAATCCTTTTTTTTTTTTTTTTTTGCAGATCACCCATGCAGTAAGTAACTTTGCTACTGCCCAGCAGCGCAAGTTTGGTTTCCTGCATTGTTGGGAGCTTATGAAGGATGCGCCCAAATGGCAGGATCCCAATGCCAGAGATATTGCAACAGCTGCCCGTGGTGAAGGATTTGGGGAACCAAGTGCCGCAGGGACTGACACCGCGGAACCTGCAGAGGGCCAGTCTAGCCCTGTTCGATCTGGAGCTCAAGCGAGGAGGCCTATGGACAAGGATTCAGCCAAAGCAGCCAAGAAGAAAGCTAATTCGACGCAGCTTAAAATGCAATATCTTCCACTGCAAAAAGATTCTACCATGCAAGAGGAATCTGTGCGTAGGAATGATCATTTCCAGCAGCTTCCTAATTCCGACGCAGCGAAAAATGCAATATCTTCCATTGCAAAAAGATTCTACCATGCAAGAGGAATCTGTGCGTAGGAATGATCATTTCCAGCAGCTTGCCTCCATTGATGAGAAGCGTTTCGAGGAAATGCGAAGGCACAATGAAGCCTTGCTACAGATTGAGCAGGAGAAGATTCGGATCGTGCGTGAGCAGCACGAGGATGAAAGGCGCAGAGAGGAGAAGAAAGAAGATGAAAGGATCCTCAAGATTGATCTTGATGCATGTCCACCACCATTGCGACTGTACTACCAGAATTGTCAGGAAGAAATATTGAGAGGCAAGCAGCCAGGCGCCGAAGAAGCCAAGCTCCCTGAAGACCATGGATTGGAGAGGCAACCATCCACAAATTTATTTGTTATGATGCGTACTTATATTCGTTGTGAGAATATATTTGTCATGAGAACATTCCCCTTGTGTAGTTGGACTGTAATTTATTAGCCATGAGAACAGTCGTCTTGTTTAGTCGGACTGTAATTTATTTGTCATGCTTGACAATCGCCTTGTGTAGTCAGACTGTTATTTATTTGGCCTGAGAACAGTCACCTTGTGTAGTTGCAGTCGGCATTTTTAGCTCGGCGCTTGCTAGTTGCAGAGTTCCGTCTAGCCTCGAGATCCGACGAGCTAGCAGCATGTCCATATATTTATTACTCTGAAAGTAAGTATACTGTTCACCATCAGGTTCTTTGGTTTGGTGTGGTGTTTTTCTCCATCAGGTTCTGGATCTGGCTGACATGGCTTACAGCCGCTGGCATTTGTCACTGAATTTCAGAGATTAGCAGCACCTGACGTTCAGATACTGTCATCATTAGCTCGAATCGCCTTTCCCCATAGATTCGTGGTGCTTACTTAGTGGATCATTTTTACATGTAAATAACCATTGATCTGAAACCTTATGCCTTGATTCGCACTCAAAGCAAGTAACTTTTCAGCTTGATTCGCTCTCAAAGCAAGCATCTTTTTCAGAAGATGAACAATCATCATTTGCAGCACCAAGAAGCACCTTTTTTATTCCATTGATTGACTGATGATTTAACTGACTGACGGGGGGTAACAGCATCCATCGATCCCAGACCACGAGGATGAACACAGAACTAACATCCAAGGAGCGGAGCTTGCGATGAAAAACACAGATGGGCAACAACAAACAAATACGAACACGCGGACACGACAACGACGAACATATATAGACAGGAAATGTTCAGTGACCATTTTGATAGTTTGTTGTTCAAGCATTAGAACTGTATTTTTTTCCTTTTTGGGGGCATCAGTGCCAGCATAAATAAGCTAAACTATGGCAAGCTATACTCCCTCCGTCCCAACGACAGTGTCGTTTGAAATCCGCGCTCCTCTCTCATTCCCGGTTTTCAAGCGACAGAGACCGTGGGACAGAGGGAGTACCATTGAAGCAGTGCTGTCTTGAGTTCATGTCATGTGGGGTCAAATACACAACTGTAGGTACATTATAGTGCAACACTGACACTAGAAATGGAAGGCATGATCCAGTAAGGATTCATCCAAAAGTGGTTTAGCAGTTGCATTACAATTGGCTTAGAAAGCTGTATGGTTTATATTAACTTTGCATGTGTGGAGGCTGTAATGTAACAAAATTTCTTTGTAGTACTTGTAGTTAGTACAAAATAATAATTTTAGATACAAAAGTCCGATGAGTACTTGTTATGAGAATTTAGATGTGAAAACCAATTCCCCATGAGTTTCAAAGAAGTTGAAATTTTTCCAAAAAAATTGCTGTTTTCATCTACACGACATATGATTGCAGTATTGAACACTACATTTATATTTTCCAAAAGAAAAAAAAAAAAAAAACACAAGTATGGTGCATCTACACAAGGTGACAAAAAAGAAACACTCAGTGACCATTTGTTTGCTCTTGAAGCATGAAAACTGTATTTTGGCATCAATCTCACTATAAGAAAAACTGAAATGTCGCAATGCACCACAGTAGCAGTGGTGTCAACAGTTGGTTGCCTGGTAGCCAAATGCACAATTTTAGATACCCCACTAGACATGAAAGGTGTTTCCTGAATTGTGTCTTTGGTTGAGAAATCTAAGAAAATTCTTCAGAGCACTTGCTGCAGTTACTACAAAACATTGGTTTGTTCAGTTCAGGCCCTGTGGACTCAAGTGCACAACTACAGATTCATTATAGTGCAACACAGACACTAGAAATGGAACACATGATCCAGTAAAAGATTTATCCAAAAATGGTTTAGCAATTACATTACAATCAACCCAAAGTAGAATGCTCTATGGTTTTCGTTAACGTTGCGTGGGTGGGGGATGTAATTTAACAAAATTAAATTTCTTGAGGAGTACAAAACAGTAGTTTTAGATACATGTGTTCAATGTGTACTAGCAGCAAACCCCGCGCAGTTGCGCGGGGGAGGAAGTTGGGGCATGTAATTATATTAACTTGTTGCAATACCGAAAGGTTGTGGTATTGAATATCTAAGGTTATATTTGGTGCTGAAAGCATACAGCGAAGGTATGAAACGGTAAAACAAAAGGCAACATGGACATGGCTGAAACAAAAGGCAACATGGACATGGCTGGTGGTGTTGTACTATGTAATCATTTTTAGCAGCAATGGACAAAGGTCTGTATTGAAACGGCACATGTAATTATCGCATCAGTAATATTTTGCTGCAAGCAGGGGCTGCAAGGACTGCTTGTGGATACTCTGACAGTGTATCAGTTGGACAGCTAATTCGTTGCTGCTGCTGGGAGTGGTTTCGATGCTGCCAATTGTGGAGTCCCTGCAAGAGTACATAGTTTGCAGTTTAGTAAGATAGTAGAGTGTGTAGGGGCAGTCTACTTTAGTTTCAGTGAAAAATTTGCATAGTAGGCAAACATGCCAGTGTTATGTTGGCAGCTAGTCTGCTGAGCAAATGTTGTTTGGTGAAAAGTGATAAAGTGAATGTTGTTAGTACAAATCTGATGAAAATAGTATTATTGAGGAAATCAGGAAAAAAATACAACCAGCAAATAGTTAGACTTTGAGGCCACTGGTTGAGGAATGGGACATTCTGGAGTCTGAAAACATTGTATTGCAGAGATTTGTTTTGGCTAGAGAAGCCTAGGAAAAAAAAAAAATGTGAATGAGAGTGTAATTCAAATGCGGTTACCTAAAGAACTATAAAAAGGATGGTATCCTGGTTGTTAACACAATTATTATAAGACGTAGGGCGTTGTGTAATGTTCAGCCACAAATTTAGAATTAACAAACTTGCAGCTGGAATGATAAAGACTATGGTCTGGAAGGAAATTGGTGTTATGAGATATTGAAGAGAAGAAAAGGTCATAACTAAGATGTGACCATTAACATTTGTCTTGGGTATAGAAACTGACAGCATATGAAGAAGATAAATTGAAGGGAAAAAAACTACTATGATCCTAGGATTTTCCAAGCTGGTAAAATTATGTTATGGAACACATTGCAACGGCAGGAGCACATTGTAGCAACCAATCGGGAAACTGAGAAAATGCATCAAAATGTGAACTGCACGTGTTTACCGTGGAATAACCAATGCTGGAAGCAGTTGTAACAGTACATGCATTGAAGCATTATGAATCATCCCCAATTGTTTTTTTGGCAGCCTGAGAAATAAAATGTATACATAAATAGTAACAGTATAAATGAAATGTCGAACTTTGTGTTGGCTTATTTTCGATAGCATGTAAAGAACTGTACGCATTAGGTTCCAGAAATTAACAGGGGATAAAGGTAATAGATGAGGAGTGAAGAAAATCAATTGAAATAAGAAGGCAATATGAATGAGTCTTACGGAGCACCGGCAAATAAAATATGTACATATAATAAATAGTAAAATAGGTGAAATTTGAAACTTTGTGTTTGATTAATTTGCACAACATCTAAAGAACATGAATGAGTCTTGAGGAGATGAGAGAAGGGGGCTTACATGTTTGCTCCCGCTGCTGAGGGTGGGGGGAGCACAGGTCTCAATCTTTGAGTCGCAAAGAGCAGCCGGACGGGGCGGCGGGCAGTGGAGATGGGCGCGTGAGGCGATGACCATGGGCCGGGCGCGCATCCGGGGCAGGGTGGCCGCCGCTGCGCAACTGCAGCGCAGTACGCACGCTGCACCGGTGTGGAGGCCGGGCCGGAGGTCGTGATGTCCGAAGATTCCGGTCGCCGCGGCGGCAGACTCCAGTGATCGCGGGCGGCGAGAGTCGGAGCTGTGCTCGCCGCGCGAGGGGACGATGCGGGACGGCAGGAGCCAGGCGACGGCGGCGAGGGGATGTGCGGAGCAAAGCGACGGTGGCGGAGGTTGCGCGGCCAATTTTTTCCCCCCGGAAAAGCAGGCAACAATGGAGATTTTTTTTTTTTTCAAGGCAGCGGAGGAGCAGATCGGAGGAACTCGTTGGTCCGAGAAGTTTGTACACGCGGACGGCCGTGGAAATTGCTTTGGCTGATCTAACCGCGGTGGATGGGGTACTGGTGTGGGAACAGTTTTGTACAGGGATCTGAGTCTAGGTCGATGGTATACGATCATAAGAGTATAGGTTAGATATTTGCAGTTATGTAATCTTCGATACATATGCTCATCCGCACGTTACTGCACCAAAAGCACTTTTCATCACTCCCATGTGTTTGAAGAAGTTGAAAATTTGTCAAAATATTTATTGCTTTCACCTACACAACCATATGATTACAGTACATTGACTGAAAATTACAAGTGTGATGATGTATTTTACACAGGGTTTCGAAAGACAAAACACTCAGTCACCATTTGAGAGTTCGCTCTTAAAGCGTCAAAATTTTATTTAAGCATCAATGCCAGCATCAGGCTAAAATAAAGAAGTTGCCGCAAACTTCCATGGCAGCAGTGGTGCGTTAATTAGTTTCCTGGGAGTCAAATGCACAATTTTAGATACTAAACTAGAAAAAAATAAAGGTGTTTTTTCTTGATCTCCTTGGCATACTTTAGTTGGAAAATTGTGCGTTGGATAAGCTCAGCTTGATTTACCGCAGTTATTAGATCTTATCGTTGAATCCATTGACATATTTCCCAAAATTCCAACTGGTTCTTGAAACTCTAGGTGAACTGGTGATGAATGAAAAATGCCTTGGATACAGACATACAGTAATGATCGCTAACCAATTGCTGCAGGGTGATAAAATTGACGAGTGTGACAGGTACTCCCTGCAACATAGTATGGGATACTACTGTGGAAGTGGGGAACAAGACGATGCGCTCGTACCGGAGGAATTACTTTGAGCAGACAGCAGATGTTGATATCCGGAGGAGGCTCGACGACTGCAGTGCAGGGCTCCACAAGAGGTGAAAAATGCAGCCAGCAACGCTGACAGTATTAATTAGGCTCCGAACTGAAGTTACCTGGAATATACAACCAACAACAATGACGTGTGATGACTTGCTGTTCACTGTCCGTCTTATGAGGTGTCATCTCTTGACTGCAAGGACTTGCCGGAGCTCCAGTGATGCTTGCAAACAAGCAGGTCACCGAGGGTACTCTGCAACCTGCATAAAAATCTTGCCAGGGACAGGGTACCCACTCTTCCGGTGGTGTTTCCAGTTCTTGCTTTGCATCTACTGTACCTGAGAGTAAAGTAGTGGCTTGGTACTTGCAGTGGGTGCTTGCTAGTTGCAGAGTCGAGTCCAGCCTCGAGATCCGACGAGCTAGCAGCATGTCCATATTATACTGTACAACTAGCTGTCTCCTGCAGTGATTTGGTAGGTGTGGTGTTTCCACCACTCCATCAGGTTCAGATTTTTTTGTTGGTGTGGTGTTTTCTTTCTCCATCAGTTTGTGGATCTGGCTGACGACATGGAGCAGAGCCGCCGGCATTTCTCACTGTATTCAGAGATTAGCAGCAGCAGTTGACGATCAGCGAATCGCCTTTCCCCATAGATTCGTGGTCATTACCTGTAAATAATCGCCTTGATTCGCACTCAAAGCAAGTAACTTTTCAGCTTGATTCGCTCTCAAAGCAAGCATCTTTTTTCTCAGAAGAAAACAAACATTCATTTGCAGCACCAAGAAGCACCTTTTTTTTCCATTGATTGACTGATGATTTAACTGACTGACTGACGAGGGTAACAGCATCCATCGACCCCAGACCCAGCTAGTTCATGGGACTAGTGACGAGGATGAACACAGGACTAACATCGAAGGAGCGAGCGAGCTTGCGATCAAAAACACAGATGGGCAACAACAAACAGACACGAACACACGTACACGACTGACAACGACGAACAAGATAAACCCCATGGACTTGGGTATCAACACAACACGGTAGCAGTAGCGAACAGGATAACTTGGCCTTGCGGGCCCCACCGCTCAGTTCCTCCAGTTCCCATCGGAGTTGCCGTATCCGCCGCCACCGCGGTTGCCACCGCCGTAGCCGCCGCCGCCGCCGTAGCCACCTCCACCGCCGCCGTAGCCTCCTCCACGGCCGCCGTAGCCACCGCCTCCGTAGCCGCCGCCACCGCCGTCACGGCGCCCGCCGTACCCACCGCCGCCTCCACGGCCGCCGCCGTAGCCGCCGCCGCCGCCGCTGGAGCGCGGGCCGCCGCGGACTGGGCCTCGTTGACGGTGATGTTGCGGCCGTCGAGCTCCTTGCCGTTCATGCCCTCGATGGCGCTGCGCATGGCCTCCTCCGTGGAGAAGGTGACGAAGCCGAAGCCGCGGGAGCGCTGCGTCTCGCGGTCCAGGATGATCTGCAATAGATAGATCCGGGTGGGTGGGGTCAGAGGTCAGATCTGAGCGGGGCATGGACCGGATCTGAGGAGAACAGTGGCTGCACCGTACCTTGGACTCGAGGACCTCGCCGTAGTTGCTGAAGGCGTTGTGGAGGGAGTTGTCGTCGGTGGCCCAGGCGAGGCCGCCGACGAAGCAGCGGTACTCAACGTCCGACGCCGCCATCTCCTCTTCCCACGAACCCGAACTCGAACCCCGGAGCCGAACCTCACGAACCCGAACCCGAACCGGAGGGGGAGGAGAAGCCAACCCACCTCTGAGAGAGCACGGAGAAGACGAGGCCGTCCCCCGCGCCGGCTTTATAGCCGGGGACGGGGTCGCCGCGGCCGTCCTGATCCCATCCGACGGCGCACGTGACGTCAATCAAAGCCCGGTGGATGGATGGAAAATGGAATATGCGCGGGATCGTCGAGCGGGGTCGCCGCTACGCGCACACGAGCTCACCTCTGGGGACGATGCCGTGTTGGGACCCGGAGCAGGTGGCACCTGGGGTCCTGTGGGGCCCAGCGTGACTGACCTGACCCCGTTGGGCCGCTGCGCTGCCGGCCTGTGCCCGCTGCCCCCCAAAATATCTTCCGGGGCGAAATGCCGACTGCCCCTCCGGTGACTCGCAGCACATCAAGCGGTCGGTCGGATGGGGGTGGATAGATAGATACTAGTACAATGGACGTGGCTGACGACGTGGGTCCACGACGGCAGTGAGAGCAGACAAGTCAACAACGGCACACGGCAGTGTCCCGTCCCCTGGCAGTGCCGTCATCCTCCTTTCATTTCAATGATGATGAATGAGTTGCTTGGGGAAAGGGGAAAAAAAAAACAAGGGAGAAGAGAACGGAACGGGTTCTCGTGATGGTGATGGCATCAGCCAGCCACCACCAGCCTTTGCAAAAGGGGAAAAGAAAGTTTTTTCTTTAGAAAAAAAATGAAAACAGAGAAAAATAAAACTTCGTTGTTGATACCGGAACCGCAGTAGATAAGATCGTGCACAGATGCCCACCTTGACAAAAGGTCAATGCTCAAGAACCTTGCCGTACTACTTTTCTTATATAAATATAAACTAAATAAAGTAATGTAAGAAAACATTGCTGGACAATGACTCAAATCGCAAGAATTTGCTGTTGGCTGTGCCGACAAGTCAAAAGGACCAAAAAAAAAAAAAAAGAGCATGAATGACAAAAAAAAAAAAAAGGTCCCACCGAGATTTGAACTCGGGTTACTGGATTCAGAGTCCAATGTCCTAACCGCTAGACCATGGGACCATTTCTGTCCAGTGATGATAAATAATATTTTTTTTTATTTTTGTATAGACCGTCCAAGCAAAACGCAGTACTGGCCGGGAACATCCATTTTGGGGCTCAAAGGCCTCCTCACTGTTATGAACGACACAACATCATCCATCTCTAATCAGGCCTATGCGTGCCTAATGCTAAACTCTGCAACTAAGGGTGACGTAATCTGCAGCGAACAATGCACATGCCCAAGCATGTCGCTATGGTTGACCGGAACCGAATGAAGCATTCTATGACCATCTTCTTCTTCGTCATGTGTGATGCAGCAGGGGCAGAAGAACACATGAACATGGTGGACGTGGAGCCCTGTATAAAAAGGGATATCCAGGTGTCAAATGCCAATACACTAGTACTGGCCTTGTTTAGTTACATGCAAGTTTCACTGAAAGTTGTAAGTTTTTCCACTCTCTCTCCATCACATCAATTTCTACCCGTATATATGGAGCATTAAATGTTAGTAAAAAAATAACTAATTACACAGTTTTGTTGTAAATCACGAGACGAATCTTTTAATCCTAGTTGGACCACGATTTGACAATATTTACCAAATACAAACGAAATGCTACAGTTGCAACTTTTTCCACCTTTTCCCATCTAAACAAGGCCAGTTGAAAAAAAAAGCAGATTTTTGCTGTGCATTCAGAAGCACCCTTACGTACTATAGCACCTATCACATGGCGTCAGTTGCAAGAGTTGCCTTCAAAAACTCGCTCTTAAGTAGACAGAACAGAAGTCAATGAGAAGCCTTTTTGTTCACATGTCAAAGAAATGATACCAGGTGGAAGTGTGTGTCACTGATGTACAGACCTCTACACGAGGTCCTAGCAAGGATTAAACTGAACGCGGTCAACAGTTGTGTATGGATGGATACGGGATACCGGCTGGGCAAACAAGTTCTCAAACGAAGGATGATACTGGCTATTTGACTTGCTTGTGCAGAGCAAACTTCCAAATTGAAACAGAGAACAAAAACTTATCGATTATTCAGATGATCTAGCCTCTAATGTGGTTGTGTGAAAAGCTATTTATTCAAAAGAAAAAATAGTGTCACCTTGACTGAGTTATTCCCTAGTTTTGTCTACTATTATTGGAACTCCAATTTGCTTTCCGGAATCGAGGAAAATTGACCTAGCATACAAGGATGCAGCAGGCGTCGTCTATCCGAAAGACCTATTACAGAAATGACAATTCCTTTTGTCTTGGATAAGTTCATGTTTCCTTTGTGTGTGTGTGTGTGTGTGTGAACATGTCTCCACCAGGTGTGTTACTTTTCTGGTTCCTTATCATTGCAGTGGCAGAACAACTACTAAGAGCATCTGAGAGTATGCTATCCCCCCCCCCCCCCACAAAAAAAAATGATGTTTTTCAACTCCAAAAATATAATGGGAGGAAAAAATAATGTCATCTCCAAGAGTTTTCAATAGTTGACTCCCAAAACAGAGAAAAGACCAATCCCTATATCGCACTTAGGGCCTATATGATGTGGACTCAAGGGTGGCTCGAGCCCGTCGGCCAGGCCGAGGCCAGCTAGAGCTAGGCCTAGCATGGCCATGCTATTGTGTTTGATTTCATGCATCATTTGAGCCCGTCCGAACTGAGACTGTTTGATTGCACGTGTAGATGAATTGGATCACCTTGCATCTCGAAAAGGGTAACGTTACCCTTCTATTTCTCTTAGTGGCATTCCATCGAGCACTCACAAGGCGGCGACGAATGAGCACGAGCAGAAGCACGAAACAGCGGTGGGGCAAGCTCTTGAGCCGTAGGGGCGTCGCCGATGCGGCCGCGGCCATTGCCACCATCGAGGCATCGCCAGGCCCCACGCTTCCGCCTCCGCTCGCCCAACGGCTCCACTGCACTGCGGCGGGCGGCACACACCGCGCCGTCTGAACGCCGTCGCCGCGCGCAGCCAGCTTCCCTGGTGGCGGCGGCATAGGGACGCGGGCGACCGGCTCCCCTGGCGGCGCAATGTCGGCCTGCACTCGGATTACGGCACGATTTAGCTTCCGCTTCCCACATCGGCACGACGCCGCCGCCGTTTCCCGTGGGGCCAGCGCGCCCACGCGCAAAGGGGCGTCTCCCCGTCTTGCGCGACTGCTCCATAGGATGGCACGGCGAAGTCGCCACCGCTCCTGGCGTCGTGGCGCCCCAAGCGCCGCTCGGCTCCGGTGGCCCGGCGGGCGCCTGCGGTCGCGGCGGTGCTAAAGCGCACAGGGGAACGAGGAAAAAGGAATGAGGACACGGAGAAGGAAGAAGAAGCGGTAGGCGAAAGAAGACAGTGGAGCGGTGATTCTATCAAGCCCACGAATGCTCCATCCAGCCAGGTCCTGAAAAAACGGCCCTTCATAGCGTTTCTCTAGAGCCAGGAGAGAGAGTATTTTTTGCATCGGGCCGCCCTGGCTCGTTGCTGGATCTAGCAAATCAAACACACGTACTTGGCCCATGGGCTTAAAAATTCCTTCTGGCCCTATATCAAATAGCCCTTTAGAGTCTGCCGCCAACTTGTGCGCTCTTGCCGACCTTAGCCACAACCCAGCTGACGGAAGCCCATCCCAACTGGCTGCTGGTGCCTCCCTGTCAGCCAGAGTCTACCAGGGCCGCCCAGAGATGCCAGGCCGGCACAACCACCCCCAGCCACACGGGGACAGCCGAAAGGCGGCCAGCGGTGGCTGCAAAGCACCCATGGCTAGCTATGGTGTGGCCAAGGACCTCCAGGTCATCAGCAACGAAGAACCATGCCTTGGGAAGGCGAAGGGGAATAGTCGCAACAAGAAGGGAGACGGCGCATGGAAGCTCGATATATGCGACCTCATCGAGTCCGCATAACTTTACACATGTAGGGAGGTTTTTTCATGTGCCAAATGATTAGGAGGTGATTTAAGGAGTTATTGGAGACAATTCTTTTTATTTTTCTTAAAAAAACAAGGATTGACAAGATTTAGTGGGCACTTTTGGAGATGCTCTCAGACTCTAAGTACCCTAAAACCCCAGTAGAGCAAGAAAGTATACTGTGTATGTGCCAATTAAACTTCATTGGGCCTACAACTAGGCTGACGCTCCAATGTGTCGAGCTAGGAATTCTGCAAATATTTTTTGAGAGGTTACTCCTGACAGAGTTTATAGAGCCGACGCGCACGGCCCATGTAATACTACTAAGTTGGAGGCCCATGAGCCCGTCCCAGGAGCCGCCGTCCACACCTCCTAAAAGCCCGCGACATGCAAGGAACACGATGTGAAATAAAACCCGGTTTTCTCTCAAAAGGAGAGGAAAAGAACGACGAGCTGCAGCTGCAAATTGGCTGCAGCTCCCTAGCCCCGCCGCATGGCGACGCGTAACCTGGCGACGAGGATGTGGACCCCTGCGGCATCTGCTCTCCGCCGCCATCCCGGCCCCGTTACGCCGCCGCCGCCGCCTCTACGTTCTCGCCTCGTCGCCACCGTCCACACTCAGGTTCTTCTCGTCGTCCTCTCCTGCAGCTAGTCTATTCCCCCTCCCTCCTCCCCTCGCAGTATGCTTGCCGAGGGGCGGCGGCCCGGCCTGTGGGTGTTTTGGATTCTGGCCGATCCATCAACCGTGCTGTGCCGTCGTGTGACCAGACCAACCTCTGCAGTCAAACTATATCCGAAATAACACCTATTTGCTTCCGGATATTTACTATCCGAAATAACACCTATTTGCTCCCGGATATTTACTAGTCACAGAGCGAAAAGAAGAAGTTTTTTTACTAGTCATCCAGTTCATTTGGTATTAGCCAGCATGGCATATATATATATAGAGATTAAACATCCCTTTCTACCATTTTTATGCTCGCACCACATCTTTTGCACCTTCTTTTGTTGTGATTCATGTAACTGTAAACTTATTAGTGTACTAAGTTGAACAAATATAAGTGATTCTTCAAAATTTTGGAAACCAGCAAGGAATTAAGAATAGACAATGCCTACTTTTCCCCCCTTCATCAGTTTGTTAGTTATCCACTGTCCACTGACCAAATACAAACTATTCCCTGTGTACTCCAAATATTTCTCAATGAAACATATGCACTTACTACTTGGCTCAGGAATGTTTACAGGCATCATAGAAACACACAAGCACTGACTCATGGCTTTATGTTCTTATGGCATCACTCATGGAAAATTTCTTTCTCCACTAAAAAGGACTGGAACACTTGTTAGCAACAATAAATTGACTAGGCCTTTTGTACTGATGTCGAAAACTCTTACATAAGGCATTCATATAAAAGTCTTGAGGCTGGCCATTCAGTGTTCAGAATCGCAATGCCATAATTTGTTCTGATATTGAAAGCTCACTTAGAAGGCATTCCACATTTGGTGCTAAGTGCAAGTTGGGATACTCTGTCAGACTGTAAATGGGATTAGGAGGATTAGGGTCCAAAATGTGACAGTTCTGGTTTCTTTGTTCAATATGAACAGAATGAAGGCTTAGCTCAATTAGGTTATAGGTATAAGAATCGTTAAAAGGCTAATAGTTAGAATATAGTTAAAACGAGGCCTATTAAGAGGTCTATGTACGTCATCTTACCTATTTGCATATATATGGAATCTTTTAGTTGTTCTATATCTAACTTCTTAAGGAAGTTCTTGTCAATGTTGGACAGCTGACTGCTCTGCTGGCTGAGGTTAATGCTGATCACAAACTTGATAACTCCATCCTTGATTGTTGTTTCGGAAGAATCAGCCTCGCAATCTGTTACATCTTGGCTTATCTCCCTATGGCATTGTCTTGAGGATGTCTCAATAGTTGTTTCCGAGGGCTCAGAATTTGTCACAGAAACTGATTGTTTGTGTCGCAGAAAGAGTAATGGAGGTGCATGAGATAGAGGGAACTTGGCTAGGTGCCTATGAAGTAGTGATGTATGGATGTGTTTGTGGCTCTTATATTGTACTTTATACATATGATCAAAGTCTTTAGGCTGGCCATTAATCAGTGTTCAGAATCACAATGCCATAATTTTGTTCTGATATTGAAAGCTCACTTAGAAGGCATTCCACATTCGGTGTTTAAGTGCAGTTGGGATACTCTGTCAGACTGTCACTAGGAGCATACTATGGCTACAACAGATCTCAGTTATATAAGTGCTTGGTCTACTCTAATTTGTTGCTATTGGTCTTGGGTGTATTAGGGTCAACTTATATTAGATTTCTAAACCGTCCAGTTTTGACACCCAGAGAGGTACTTACGTTCTCTTACACACAAGGTGGGCACACATCCACCATTGCACATACTCCACCACATTGATAACACAGTAACATAGGTACCCAATGAACAATGATGCTTGTTTGGAGAGATTTAAGAGAGCTCACCGAGGCAGGCTGGGCCATGTTCGCTTGGTGGTGTCTCAGATCCACGCTGGCCTGCTGCTGGGCCTCCTTGCCATCATGTGCTAGGTGAAGATGGGTGCAGGGACAATGGGGGTGGCCAGGTGGAGGAGATGGCCGCTGCCGCCATCCCCTTGGGGTCGGGGACGCTGTGGTGCGCAAGAGAGTGAAGCAGGCGCAGATTGTAGCGCATGGGATGGACAGCGGCGGCACTGCGTGAGGGTAGGACTGTGATGGCGCTGCGGGAGCAAAGGGTGGCGGCGGCGGCTCCCTGCGAGGGGAGGATGGTAGCGCTGGCTAGCCCAAACCCTAGAACTGTGAGGATTGTGTGCATGTGCTAGAGCCAGACTGCGTGTCTTCAAGAGGGAAATCGCAGAGGAGTGGTGATGCTGCTGCTGTGCAGCCAAATGGCTGGGCTTTGGCTGCTGAACAGCTGGCCTGAACAGCAACAACCAAACAGCTGGTGAAACAAGCAGCTGAACAGGCCCATTTTGAATTGAGAAACATGCTAAGATGTTGACATATTTTTATGGCGTCACAACTAGTAGTATGTGCCAACACAAGCAATGCCTGTCTGAATGCTTTCTTTGTATATGTTGGTATTCAACTATGTTTTCTGCAGGTCATTCAACAGTTTGGACAAACATGTGCTCACTAAATAAAACTGACCTGGCTGTCTAGACAAAATTTCAGTATATGGGTATTTGAGATCTATCCAACACTCACATGTGAGAACACTGAGAGGAGAGGAGATGTCATTTTAACACAAGTTTTTATTAGTTTTGTTGTTATTGTACACCAGAAGACCAGAACCAGGTCTTTCCATCTCAGCTCACTTTCTGATCCTTTATTTATTTACTTCAAAAATTGGTTCTATGCATGACAGAATGACAATGCAACACGGAAGTTTTCATCTGACACTGACGGATCTGCTCGAGCATTACTGGAACGTGCCAAGAAACAACAAGAGAGGGCAAGGTAGAAGCAGGTCATTCTGTTTTTTATTTGGTTGGAGTAACACAAATCTTGCTGATTTACACGGTGTTCTTGTTCTTTTTCTTGTCAGGAAATTCAAGGGTTACCTAAGAACTCTCAAATTCATGAGGTGGACTTTGAACTTGGGTATTTCAGCTACCGCTGCCACTACGGTCCTAGGACGGGTTAACAGGGTGTAATAATGTAAAAGCCTTTCACTGGCCATGGATGTTTATGAGCTACCCTTGTCTTAGCAGCAACTGCCTATTTATTTCGTGTCCTTTTGGTGCACCATGTGGCACACTGTATCTATATGGGTACAGGCCTTGTTCACTTTACCTTCCAACTTCCAAATTTTTTCACTCTCTCTCTATCACATCAATTTGTACCCGCATGTAAAAAGTATTAAATATAAGTAAAACAAATAACTAATTACACAGTTTGGTTGTACATCACGAGACGAATCTTTTGAGTCTAGTTGGTCCACGATTGGACAATATTTGCCACATACAAACGAAATGCTACTGAGGACTTTTCAATCTCTCTCCACCACATCAATTTGTAGCCGCATGTATTGACCATTAAATATAAATTAAAAAATAACTAATTGCACAGTTTGGTTGTAAATCACGAGACGAATCTTTTGAGCCTAGTTGGGTCACGATTGGACAATATTTATCAAATACAAACGAACTGCTATACGACTTTTTCAATCTCTCTCTTAAACAATGCTTGGTTTGGTGCCTATGAAGTAGTGATGTATGGATGTGTTTGTGGCTCTTATATTATTATACTTTATGCCTTGCGTTTATTCTTCTGATGGAATAAATTATTTGCATGTGGCAAGAGAAGCTAAGTGGTGGAGTTAGTCCCAGTGAGACGTATTTTTATGGTTGATGTAACGGCACTAGCACATATGGGCGCGCTCCGCTGCGCCGGCTCATATTGCATGCACAATTGGAGCCTTGACGTACTACAAATTCATGGTTTTATTGGTGCATCATTTGGGAATAACATCAAGTATTTGGTTCACTGGCATAGAGTTGTGTATGTGTGCTTGCTGCCTCAAGTGGTCGGGTTCATATTTATGCATGTACAATACTTGAGAGGCATCGACCTAACAGAGTAACGTAACGAAGTGTAAAATAAGTTTTCAGATAATACAAAGGAAATAAGATCTCAATTTATTAAAGCACCGTGCTAACAGAGCAAAATAGTATAGACCTAATTAGCATGTCGATATACTCTCGCAAATGTCAACGAAGATTTGGAAACATTGAACAGAGAAAGAAACCGACGTGCTTCCTATAAACAGAAAATCTAAGCTCTTATGATTAGAGCTGGGAATAATGTTCAGATACAAATCTGTCTGCACAAAAGCCTCGGGTGAACAGAGTTTATCTAAGCACGGGCCAATTTTACAGATGCCTTATTTCTATTTTACAGTTGATTCTCTATACAAATTAATGGAACAAAACAGAGGATACACTAACATCAGCAGGAACATATTACTGTACCTGCAAAGGCGAAGAAGGCATTGAGTTGACATAACAGAGCTGAAATAACTCACGGAATTAAGAAATGAAAAAGGAAAGAAAATATTGCAAGACAAAAAACAAAAAGCACAATTTGTGTTCTCAAATACAAATGAGGTCCACATAGCATACTATTGGAGAAGGAAAAACATGGCACAACACGAGTCCCAAACCTTAGAAGATTGCTCGACATGGCAGGTGCTAAAAAGAACATGAATATAAAGGATTACAGGCTGTACCTGTCAACTACTGTTTGGATATATCACTCTATGTATATATATTTTGCGACAACATGGAGAGGATATTTTGCGACAACATGGAGAGGTACAAACATGAACTCAAAATCAGAGTGCACATTCTATAGGAAAATTAAAGGCATGATGTCAGAGCTTCTTACAGTGTAACAGGAAGCACAAGGCACAAAAGTGAAATGATATAGGTAGAGAATCCTGGAGAGAACAGCTCTCTGTCAATAAATTTTGAGCAATTCGAATAATGCACAATAATTAGAAAGGACAAAAATCTCAAAGATGTAATGAGCAGACTCGATGGCAAAACACATGTACATGTACATGTAAAGGTGTGTTAATCTTAACTGAATACAAATACAGATCTTAACAGCAGAAATTAGACGCCACAAGAATATGATGGAGCACCTGGCAAATTCATAATTAGAGTTCCTAAGTGGCTCAGTCTTTTGGCTACTTTCATATTGCAATCTGAAAATGCAGAAATAAGAATGAAACCATAACAGGAAAAGGAAATGAATCATGAAGTAGTCATTGCAAAGAGCAGAGTTGCCCAAAAAATCAGGTATGTTGGAAAAGTGACAATAAGCCTATTAGGAAGCAAGGACAATAGGACATGTATTCTGCATAGAGATATAGATTGCATAAAACAGAATATGTCAGTACAAAAGATGTTAGATGTCCTTTTGGAAAAAAGGATGCTAAATAGGAGACCGTAAAGAAGAATCATAACACATAAATGTACACATAGCATGTATGATGTATCTGGATTGTATTTTGGTTTTCAAAATTTACCTTTACGCATGGTCAAGCACATAGAAGACTGAAAAGTAATGAGCAATTATTGAATGGTTCAGGTATGGCAAAATTCGGTAGCAAGATTATAAATGTACTACCTTAGTAAGGTATCATCAATGTTGTTATCTGAAATATGCAATTTGAGAAGAATACATCAATGGTAAATAGGTAAATAGCAAGGCCAACAAACTAAAAATACAGTTTGCTTTTGTCCACATCGGCACAAATCTAACAATAGTGGCATACCTAAGGCTTAGGTGGTGCATGCTGCTTCGATGGTATTGCAGGTGGATAAACTGGAAAGTGTTACGATATACTGCAGGGATTGCAGGTAGTCTCTTTTTTTAAAGTGCAATGTTCATAACAGTACCAACTATTATTGGCTGCAACTCAATAGGTGTGAGAACCGGTTGCTCAAAGGTGGAAAACTGAATGGCAACATGTAAGAATAATGAATTTCAGCATAGCACTGCTATGCTAATGACATATTGGTCACATACTCACATAGTAATTGGGCTTACCTTGGAGGGCATCTGAACTTGCTGCTCTGAGCTCGATGTAGGATTACGTCTGCTAGGACACAAGACACAACCAGGCGCAATGGAATCGCTGCTTGTTAATAGAGCTTAACCAGCATGCTAAAATAGTAATTGCAAGTACAATGAATGTCACCGTTTATATTTGAAAAAATGGTTTGTTCAATAATTTTGTTTGCAAATCAGCAGTTCAGATAGTATAGACTATTTTTCCTTTGAAAATTTTGTGCCCAACCAGCAAAGGGTTTTAGATAACAAATGATCCTTTTATCATGCTTAATAAATTTATCATATTGAGAACTAAATAACATCCTGAATATATCCTTGGAGTTTTCTTATCAACCACGTGTACTGTAACATTTGTTTAGAGCAAGATTAACCTTTCAATACTGAAATTTGCATGTTATCGCAGTAAGCCAGTAACTATAAAAAGTAGTCGAAATCTATAGGGGAACTATCAGATAAAAATGTGAGCTCTCTAGACCTGTGACTCTGAGCCAATTTTAATTAATATTGAGCTATCTGTTTTGTATAAATATGTGAATAATTCTGTAACTCAAAGATTCGTAATCTAGAAATGATACCAGTTGGCACAAGCGATGAAATTTGGTGAATTCAAACCTAATAATGAGCTGACATGGCAGGATAACCAGGCTAGTACGACAATCATGACTTTCCACAGTAACCATTCCATAAGCACATTGTAGAAGGTTCAGAACAGTTCCTTCACACATGGAGTTAGAGCGCGAAAGAGTATTAAGCTTTACATACCAGATACTATATACCTGGGCTAAGTCTCTGAGGAGACATTGCTTGCATTTTTATTAATTAGCATGTCAACAACCGCACGTAAGACCTAGCATCTGTTTTTGAACACTGAGTTGCAGATTGTTCCGCCCATGTTGTTGGCCTTGCCGGGGTTGTAGCCATGGTTGTTGCCGGTGTCAGCGAGGTGGCGGTCAACATCAGCTCTGGTTAGAATTGCCATGTAGGAGATCTGAAATTTTGCGAAAGGGAAGAAGAACAACAAAAAGTCATGACACTGATTGAGAAGAAAAGATCTGTCCCAAACTTAACTGAAATATAACATATTACTATATTACATTTGACATTTCATCAAACATCTAAATGGCATAATGCGTAATCATAGATGCTATATGTCGGGGGCCTTTCAAAAGCCTAGGTAATGGTGCCCGCCCGATACTTAAGCAAGTACCAAATGAAGACCAGCACACTCACGCCCTAGCCCAAGATGACCTAAGACCTGATGGCCTTCTTGGCCCAGTAAAGACCGGATCTTGAACTCCCGGACTATGCATCATGGGCCCTGGGACCCACTAGGGCGGGGGCGCCGCTCTGAGCCCTCGACCCTCCGGGGAACCTCTGATTCGCCCGGCCCCCACCCTCCGAGAGGGGTCGGAGATTGACCCCATCCTGTGAACAAAAGGCGGGGCACTGCGCATAGGGTTGTCGTACGTATGGAACGCACGCCTATGTCCGTGCAAGCCCGTAGCAGGCATGGGTTGCGCCACCACCGTCATCGCCGCTCCTGAATAGTGGAAAATAGAGCCCCCAAGTAACCGGCAGATCTTGCGTTGCTCCCACGCTTTTGACCCAGGAGCCTGCGACGCTGTCCTCCCTGTACCAAATACGGTAGCTGTGCCGGACGCTACCAGCAAGGGGGACCGGGCGTGCCAGGAATCAATCCTGCTCACCTAGCCTCGCTACAGTCTATACCCCTACATCCGTACCTTTGACCCATGGTATCTGTCATCAACACGTATACTTCAGCACCTACGAACGTAGCCCTGTACGCCCTGAGGACTGCGACACTCAAGAAGAGACCCTCGGGGGAGAGAAGGTGACGGCAGCTACAGTGCTCATGATTTCCATTAGTATCCACCAGAGTCTTACGCTTCAAGCTTCCTTGACCCCCACGTCGTTTAGCCCATCTTTGTGAGCCTCCCTTCAAACTATAAAAGGGAGGACTTAGGAACGTGAACGCGCAGCGACTCTCGCTCCGTCCTTACTCTACATACGATACAAACTCACTTCGAACCCAAGATCCCATAGAGACTTGGGAGGCTCTCCCTCTCTGGACCCCTCTTGTACTGCCCCATACAAGCTCCTGAGTAACACGACCCCGCTCGCACTGGACGTAGAATGATTTGCCCGAACCAGTATACATCGACATGTCTACTTGGGAAACCATCCGGAGGATAAGTGCGCTCTCATTTTGATTACTCGTTGGTGTTCATTCTTGACACCGACAGTTGGCGCGTCAGGTAGGGGCCTTGCGCGTTTCATCTCCAAACCCAAGCTCCGGATGGCCAACTCTGACAACCTACAACTCCCTCTGGGCACCCACCTTCGATCAGAGAGTCTGGACTTCCTCAACACGGGGGTGGACTACTTCTCCTTCCCCCGTTGTTGACACCGAGGCCATCACCGAAGTCTTCACGGTCACCGAGATGGCCTCCACCGCCAGCTCCGACGAACACACCGATAGTTGGGGCCATGCTGACATCTCCGGGCTCGACGACCCGGGGCATCTAGCCACTTCCTCAATGCCCGTGACCACCTTCTCGATAGAGACAACTCCGACAACAACACGCCAACACTTGGAATATTGAAAAGCTAAGTCACTTCTACCCTTAGTTCTTCCAAGTTGCACGTACCTTTTGAAAAAAATGAATCATGTTTCTAAAATAAAATGTGCCTGCGCCCTTTCTATTTCGATAGGAGTACATTCTTTCAGAAATAAATCGCATTTCGACTCCCTTTTGCGATAAGATCTTGAAGAAAGGATTAAGGGAGACGGTTCTGGGTGAAGCTAGTCGGACTGCAACCATCTACGCCCCGGCGGCTACGGCATCGCTCACTAGCCTAATCGGAGCATATGCCCTTGCCTCGAGCTTTTAGGTCTTAACAGCACAAAAGGGTCAAAGTGCAACTACTTTTTTTTGATAAAAGTAAAAACATTTTGTATTTTGACCCCTCTCGCGATGAGATTCGGATATGAGAGCTGCGGGAAGCGCTTTCAGGTTAAGCTAGTCGGAAGCTAGTCGGACTGCAGGCGCCTACGCCCCAGCGGCTAAGGTGTTGTTCACTAGCCTAACTAGAGCCTACGCCTGTATCTCAAATTTCTGAAACTTGACGACCGCGAAGGGGCGGAACGCAAATGACATTTTAACGCAACTAAAAAGTTGGAAGAACCGAAACTTCGAACGCTTTTAAAACAAAATAACTTGTTTGATTACATGCTCTTGGCACGACAGCCCGAATATCGACTAACTCATCTGCCCCTTTGGGGGAGGACCACGTCCTCAATTTGTTCCTACAGGAACCTGAAGAAAAGTCACTCTGGGCCTCAGCGACAATGGAGAAGAAGAACTACGTTTGCCACGCTATCTTACAGGGTACGCGGCAAAGGCAATCTCGAAGACTGTGTCCAAAGTCTTGGTAGGGCCAAGATCCATGGTTTATTCGCAAAGGGAAGGCAACGTGCCCTCGGATCCATGCGACCGGATCTATGAACTAGAAGGATCATCTACCAGGAGAGTGGCATTGATCGCGTTCGATCCATCCCTGACCCTGCGAACAGGGTCGGGGGGTGCCCCTTGGCGGACAAGGCGCACGTCAAGATCCAACCGATACATGAATCGTGAGCATCGCCTGGCCTTCCACCTCACGCTGGGAGGACGATGCGGAGCCACCGAGGCCCTTGTCCTGACCCATCAGTATGCCCACAATTCAAACTTCACCATCATTACGACGGGCGAACCGTTTCATACTGCGACACGGCGAAACCGACACACAACACCACTACCCCGAAGCGAACACTTCAGTCTCTATGGACGTGACCCACGTCCACAGAGACTTGGGCGCTACACCCGGCGGGTGCGCTCGCATGCACCCACTAGAGAAGTCAGAGCGACCCCTCGACGATAAGTCCCTACAGGCGTGGACCACGCCTGCAAGGACTCAGGGGCTACCGTCGGGGGCCTAACAACCTGCCTGTTAAGCCCCCGGCTAAGTAAAACAAGACAAACCATCATTGAGGCTCATGACCGTCCCAACGAAGTCTAGACCTCGTGGGCCGTCACATCGGCAAGTTGTAAAGGGCCCAACAGAGCTACGATGAAGGCCCACAGGAGGACCGCGCCGCGCAACCCCTAGAACAAGGGCACGACCCCCAGGGCACACGGCTCGCACGACCCCTTGTGGAATAGGAGGGCTCCTAGGGTCGTAACCCGGTAGGCCGCGGCTCGCATGACCCTCCGCGGACGCCTTCACTTGGAAGCAACCGGGGCTTGCGTCCCACGTACAAGTCACGACTCAGTGACCTGCACGACGGGTCAAATCACATCCTCTCGCTGCGCCCATGCGGGCATGGGCAAGAAAAGCATCTTGACCAGCACCAGTATGTCAGTGTAGGCATGGACGCGGGTACCCAGCGACACCGTTAGCCAGAGCAGGGCGTGGCTCGGTGTTTGACCGCATTGTTAGCCAAGAGCAGGGTGTGGCTCAGCGTCTAATCATCCTAATGGTTGACAGTCCGGACAGCCCCTCTGTCCTGACCCACTCCCGCGCCGCACGATGTCATTAAGTGCGGACCAATACAATAAGCGCTCTAATCAACTGTTTAGCCTCTCCGCCCACTGTGAAGACATGGGCAGACACTCCAACGACACGACCACACTGGCGATCGCTTTGGATCAGCACATACGACACTAGGAGGAAGGACACGCCGACCCCAGAAAGCAGACGAGCTGTAACAGAACCGACCAATTTATACATGATCAAGTATGAACGTCCCTGTTGATCACGGTGGCACGCACATACCGTCACGTATATAAACCCGGTAGTTTGCCGAGGGTCACGAATGACCTCGGTAAATCAACTTTATAACCAGGATCGTACTCGATTAAGTAAATACATATCACATACTCAGAGTTCGCAGCATAAAAGTTATTACAATAGGATTATGAAAAATAAATAAAAATTTTATTTCAAAACACTTTACAATAAAACAAAGTTTGGAATAACTACAAAATCAAAACTTGAGTGATATTGCTAGCTTTTGACATCCTCCGGTGAAGTAAAGAGAAGAAACATTATATGAAGTAGCCGTGCCCACCGGCCTTTAGTTAACAACATCTGCAAGCAAGCAATTTACCTGCAACAAGGTGGGATAAAACCCTGAGTACTCAATTGTACTCCGCAAGACTTACCCGTCAGGGAGAAGAAATAAAAAGACTACAAGGATAATGATAAGCCATATGTGTAGAGTTTGATGGCTAGCAATATTTGCGGAAAAGCTTGCTAAAATAATCCTTACTTTAAGTTGTAGTGGCAGGATTGATATTGAGCTACTTAGGACTACATTAGCACATTTCTATGTCATATAATTTAAATCATAGAAACTATCACTTTAGATGGGATATCTATCATGATCCTTCTATCATCATCCAATGTTTCATTTCTTACTACGTCTCTGCGACAAGGTATAAGCTTCTCACTATCCGGGAGAGACGGCGATTCGAATCGATTACACCAGCTGGGTAAAGCCCGTATCACACACCCTTGCGAGCTAGCAAGGCTCGCTCGAGTTACCGTTCACTCTATTCGAAAGATAGGATTGAACCGTTTCGCAAAACTAATGGTACTGCATCCTCACAAGTCATGCCCGTTCAGCCCGTAGCCCGTAGTCACGCAGGGTCTTGGATCAGTATCCTCTCCACCAGTTGCTCTCCTCCCAGCAATGCTAACATTCAATTTCTACCTCAAACAAGCTATTCGGTTTCACAGTCGAAACGAGTTATTCGGCTGTTATGTGAAGGTACGTTCAATCTCACACCTAGACCAGAGTACGGTACGGTCCTTAATCGACACAGACGGAAAAAAATATAAGCATACAAGACTTCCATGTCCTATAGCATCACCATCGCCAATTTCCGTCCGGTCTCCAATTATCATCATTCTCATGATTCAGGATAGCATACATATATCCCGTGGTAACAAGTATCCATCCTATGTCTCGCGGGAGACAGGAAATCACCCGACTTCTACCGGTCTAAGCATGGCTAAGCATTTAAGGGACAAACGTCCTACACATACTAGTGGGGTAGTATCTGGAAGTAACCGTAGATCAAGGTAATTATGCAACAACGGTTTCAATAAATTCCTATTTACTTAATGCGCATTACACTAGACTTAGGTGTAATAAAAAGTATTTATAAAACAGAGAGTAGGCCATGCTCCGGGGCTTGCCTGTATTGCAGGGAAGGTTAGCGGTTAATCTTTGTCATCGACATCTTCCGTGGAATCACCCTATTGCAATTGGATCCTCACGAACCTTCTTCAGAACTTGATCATCGCGATCCTTCCTCTCACATGCACTACACGTAATGAAATGATGCATGCTTAATGCTATGCATGACATGATGCATGATGAAATGGTTTACTTGGATAACAACAAAGGAAAGCTACATGAGGTTCTATGTGTGCAATTCTCTTTCCCTAATGACAACACTGTATTATCAGATTTGCTTGAAGAAAGATAAATATCATTTGCTTTTAATCTATAGAGTAGGTGCATGTCTCCTCTCTAGAAAAGTTTCCACAAAGTTCGCAAGCAAACACAAGTAATTATTATAAAGCATTTTATTTCTTCTCTTAACAGATCATTCATGAATTCAAGAAAGAGTAATGTGTATCACTTCATGCAAAAAAAACAAGACAAAGAATCATTAATCAATTATCATTAAACACACATGGGTTACAAAGATTGAAACAATCAACTTGGGGCAAACAGAGACAGGACAGCAGCACAGCAGTTAATTGTTTTAACCATAACAGAAACTCTAGACATCCAAAAGAGGTGTTTCTAGGCTTTCTGAAAAGGTTATAAAGTTGTCTACAACTTTATTATTATCATTTCAAACTAGTTCAATCATTAACTGAGTCAAAAAGATCAGAGAATCAACCCTGTCCCTGTCCAGAGTTAGGACAGAACCTAACCCTGAACCTATCATACTCATAGCCAGAGTTAGGAATCACCAAAATTAGGGATTCAAGACAATTTAGAAAGCTTACGAAAAATATTACAACTCTCTAATTATCACCAACAGATGATTCCTAAGTTAAATAGACCAAACAAACAAATCTTTCAGACCTGTTCAGGAAGTAAACAGAATCCTGACAGAGATCTTATTAAATCTATAACTTCCAAATCTGTTGTTCTAAAATCATGAAATTTTAGAACAAACAATATAAGGGAGTTGTATACCCTTTTGTATAAAACTTATTCATAGAAAACATCATTAACACCGCGAAATTATCATCACAACTTAGACTGCTCTAGCAGCCAAAACAGCACACACACACACACACACACACACACACACACACACACACACACACACACACACACACACACACACATGCAGTTGAGGTCTTTACTTGGTTGCAAGACAGGGTCATACATGTATAGCCAAAACATGAACCCTAACTACCATGAACATGGTTAACTAATATCATTCATAGCTATCAATAACACACATTATTACCCTCTAAGCCTGAAGGCCACATGTTGATATTCCTCCTTCAATCAATTTACAGGATCTTTATTAAACAAGTAGTAAGCATAAGCAACCACATAAAAGACACGGTGACTTAGGGGCTGGTCTTATCCCACAAAAGCATCCAATAATATATACATATATAGCACGCATTCAAGTGAGAGCTAGAATAAACACTAGAAACTTGCAATAACAACCAATTTGTTAGTTGTCATACTAACAAGAGAGCAACCATTAAGCCCTCTTAAAGCTCAGTCATCATTAAAAGGACTTAATAACATACTACTTAGTTCAAGAATAGTAGAGGCATCCCAAGAAACATATATATACTCTAACCACTTAAACAATGTCATTGCTTATATGTAGAGACTAATTATTAATTTTAGGTGGTATTTCAAACAACTAGTTTGGACTTGATATTTTTACGGGTGAAAGGTAATATTAAATCATGACTATTGTAGAAGTATCACATGCTCAAGTTTTATAAATTAATTACTACAAAAATAACAAATGTTAATTACCAACAAGCATGTGAAAGCGAGTTAAATGTAAAACTCAATATTTCTGTAAACATATGACCATGTTAAGTGTTATTAGGATTTAACGCCATCATGCAAAGGTAGTGGAAACATATTTTCCATTTTTATATTTTTATTTTAATTATAAACCATTTAAAACCATTCAATAGGCATTAAGCAAGATAACTCAATAACTCAGTTATATATGCACCAAAAATCATGAAAATTTAATCTCAGATCACACATCACATATATAGGATACTATAAAAATTTCACATCAATTGGAGCACTATAGCTGCAGATATGAGTTTAAAGCTAGAAAGCATTAATAAACCTAAATCAAATTTTGCAGCAGAAAATTTTAAATAAAACATGCCATACTGTGATTTCACTGCCTAGACCTACTCACAAGGATTCCAAAAAGTCCTCATTTGCTATTTTACAATTTTTCTACGAATTACTACGAATTTCTAAAGTTTCAGCCGAAAATATCATAAAAGAAAAAGAAAAGACAAAACTGCACTGTGCACACTATTCATATGAGTCATGGGCTTTGCAGTTAGACCCTTGCCATTTGTCGAATTCTTGCACGAGGTCCTTCTTCTTCATCTTACGAACAGAACAGAGACGCGGAGGAGCTCGCGATTTCCGGCCGGAGGGAGCCGTGCTGGTGACCACAGAGGGGTGGAGCGGCCACGTAGGGCCCGTGCGGTTCCATGGTAGCCCGCGGCCTGGCCGGAGGAGGCTCGCAGGAGGCCGGCCACGGAAGCCGACGGCCCCAGTCCTCCAAACTGGCGGCAACGGTGCTCCGGCGGCCTACAACGGTGGAAAAGGAGTGCGCTGGGCGCGGTTCAGTGATACGGAGGTGGTGACGGCCACGGGAAAGCGCGAGGATGACTGGAGGGGTAGGAACGGCGGCGGCCAGGAGCTTTGGCCGCGGCCATGGCGTCCGCACAGCAGGAAAAAGAAAAGGGCACGATGGCCGACGTCGGCTTTATAGAGGAGGGCGACGAATGGGGAGACGACAACGTGAGCAGGACGTGCCATGGCGAAGCTGCTGCGTGGCCAAAGACGAAGCTTCACGGCGAAGAGAGGTGGCGGCCGGCGGCAACTGCCGTGTTCTGTTTGGACTGCTGCTGCTCAGCACTGTAGCCGACTGAAACTCATCGCTGTTTTTCTCTCAATTTAGTGCAGAAACTCTTCCAGCTCCAATTGACAAAGTTGTTTATCTACAAGCCAGCTCCGACTTTGCTTTAAGACTTGAACTCAGATTCTTGATGATTTAGGAGATAGGAATTAAGAAAGAAGAGAAGAAACAAACTGAAACTTCAGTTTCAGCTAACTGAAACTGAATTCAGTTAAGAGGCTGAGTTAGGATTTGCAAAACATTTGAATTAGCAAATTTAGGCAATTAACTAGGGACTAAACCATGGTCAAGCAGATCAATCAATGAAACACGATTTGCACAAAATTTATCCATGGAAAATGAATATATAAATTCCCAAACACTGGTACTTGAATTGAAAACTAAGAATTCAGTTAAACAAAACTAGATCATGCAGATTAGCTCCTTTTGCAATCAATTAAGGATTAATCAACAATCAACAGGTTCAACCAATTGCATATCAGTCTAGTGCAAACTTTATATCAACAAGAGGGAGACTTGTTGTTAAGATTTTATTCATGAAAACCTATTTTGCACAGCCCCAAAATTTTAATATTGTAACTGCATTTCAGGACTTAGAAAAATTTTTGAAGTTGTTTCCAAAACATATTGAATCCAAAGTTCGGATCACATTTTGAGCAAGATAAAATAAGATTTGGCTCCGGACCCTTAAACCAAATTTGTAGCGAATAATTTAAACTACAACTTTTATTTAGTGCCCAATATAAAAAAGTGAAGAAATTCTATACTTGTGGTATAAGCCATTTAACATTATGATAAAGGCATAATTGGCACTGATAACATATGATGAAAACATTATTGTTTTTTTTTTTTGACAAAAAGTTGAATACAATCCTAGCTCATATTTGATTTTTGAGACATGCTAAGTTACTTTAAAGATCACTTAACAGACATGTATTAACAATATGAATATTCAAAGTCACACATAAAGGCAAAACATTCTTTTGGAAGATTTTTTTTTACAGGCTCATGATTATGAATGCATAATGATGCTTATGCACTTGAGATGCAGTGCTAATACATGCTTAACACCTAGGGTGTTACACGAGCCACTCCACCATTGTCCCTTTTCTTTCTTTTTTTTTACGCACGACACACCCATACTTCCTCCACGAAACATGTAAGGTCGTTCCTCTGTGACGTAACCGACCAATCTATACGAGATTAAGTGTAATTGTCCCCGTATTAACGTTGACACACATACACCGCCTCTCGAATAAATCCGTAGTCTGCCGAAAGTGTCACGAAGGACCTCGGTAAATCAACTTACAACCAGGATCATGATCAAGGTATATCATACATCAAAGATACGTAGTACGGCGGAAAATAATTATACAAATGAGTGTTATTGCAATACCGATTTCCATATGTTACATAAAAGTAGTCGTTATTTCAAAATACAATAACATAAGTGTTCTTACATCACCAGTTTTATTCAAGACTCCTATACAAGCAAGGTGATGGAGTTATAGATACGGCCCAGCCCGATGGCCCTTACTCATCCACATCATCCATAGGATTAAAGCACGTAACACAATAATCCTCATAAAGCATATCACCTGCAACGATGGGTAAAACCCTGAGTACTCAATTGTACTCCGCAAGACTTACCCGACAGGGAAAAGATAAAGGCTTCCAAGGTACATGAAAAGCATCAAAAGGAGGTTGTTGGCTAGCAAGCTTTGCGGAAAACTGCTTACTAAACTTGATCCTTACTTCAAGCATTATCAAGCAATTGTTCTCTAGCTATTTAGAACTACCTTAGCATTAACTACGTCTTCTTTTAAAGTATAACAACCAATTCTATGAATTGAGGTACTACAATATAGTCCTTCTAAATCTCAACATTTAGTTATCCTTTCTTAACTACGTCTCTGCGAAAAGGTATGAGTTTCTCACTATCCCAAGCGAGACGGCGATTCGAATCGATTACACCAAATAGGTAAAGCCCGTATCACACACCCTCGCAAGCCGGACCAAAGCCCGCTTTCGAGTTACTGCTCACTCTATTCGAAAGATGGAATTGAATCTGTTGCAAAGCCGATGGTACTGCGCCTCACAAGTCATGCCCGCTCAGCCCGTAGCCCGTAATCACGCAGGTCTTGACCAAGCACCCTTTCCCCGTCCGTTCGTCCCGGCAGAATGCATTCAGGCGGTTCAAGAACCACCTCGAATAGGTTAATCGGTTTCACCGTCGAAACGAAGTTATTCGGGCGGTTATGTGAAGGTACGTTCAATCTCACACCTAGATCCACAATACGGCTCGGTCCTTAATCGACACGGACGGAAAACACAATTTCCGTCTGGTCTTCAATTATTATCCATCATATGATTAAGGACATCACAAGTATTAACCTCGGGTTGCGGGTGACAGGAATCACCCGACTCCTAATTATCTGGCATGGCTAAGCATCAACTATCTACCAATACTAGTGGAATAAATAGGGTGTCTTTGAGTGGTCAAGGCATTCATGCGACAACGGTATCACGCAAATCCTATAATGTACTGTATAAAGTAAAGTAATTGAAAGTAAGTAATCGCATTTTAAAATAGAACAGATTAATAGAATGCTCCGGGGCTTGCCTCGGCGAAAAGTGGAGGGACCGTGGTTCGGGCACTCTGGCAGTGGGTCAGTGGTTCCTTCTCCTTCTTCGGTTGCTGCCTCCTGCGGATCCTCCTCGATCACGGTGTACTCGATTGTAGGTCCTTCCTCGGATCCTATATGAATGTATGTGTTGCATAAATACCAAGAATGCATATAGAATGCATAATGATATCATGTCATGACATGAAATGATGCGTGATGCGATGCTTATGTAAATGGTAATGATAGAAAGCTATATAAGGTTCCATGTGTGCAATTCTCTTTCTCTGATGACAACACTATATTATCAGAGTAGATAAAAGAGAGTACATTACACTTGTTTTTAAAGCACATTGAATAGGTGCATATCTCTTCTCTGGAAAGATTGATTTGATTACCACAAGGATCACCTCTTAATCATTAACTAGTATATTCAAATTATTACTAATAAACAATGGAAAAGCCGAGGATCAGTGGGGTTTATGATCCAAGGCAAAACAAAATAATTTAGGAAATCATGCAAGTATCATATGGTAGTGTTTTCTTTTAGAGGTATATAATGTATACACATTTGTTTGTATATCCCAAGAACATGACATGAAATAATAAAGCACATACCATATAATCAGAAATAATTAAAGTTCAAACAGTACCCTAGGCATCTAAAACAGCAAAGCATGAAATTAGAGCATTCAAATATCACACACATGAAATCATACCTTTTTCCTTTTCTTTTATTTCTAATCCTAGAAATAATGATTTTATAAAACATTCTCAAATTCTTCTCAAACTTTTTATACAGATTGGTACTATCATGAAATGAGTGCAAATCAATGAATGTCCATTTATTAATTAAAAGGAGGAATTTTAGGTTAAACAAAAATAACTATTTTTCCAAGTTTCATATTTTTCCCACATAGATTCCATCATAGGGAGGCTACACAAAAATTTTCAGAATTTTTGAAGCTCAAATTATTTTTCTACAAAAATAACAAAAATCAGCACTATTTGGAAATTCAAATAAAAAAGGAAAAACAAACGCGCACAGTAGGGTTTCCCGCGCGCAGCCTGGTGGCTGACAGGCGGGCCCCGCTGGTCAGCAACAGTACTCCCGCGCTGACCGCGGCGGCACCGGCGTTTGACCGGCGTTCCCTCGCCGACGGCGAGGTCGCCGGCGACGGGGTTAGCACTTACGTGCTCGGGGTGATACCGCGCATCATCCTGGGCGGTTGGTTAGACTCGGCAAACATCACGGCGAGCATCCCGTCGGCCATGGCGGCACGGCGGCGCTCGGCTCATACAACGGCGAGCTCCGGCTACTTCTCTGGTGATGCTACGGCTTTTATCTATTGCGAAACATCACGGAGAACACGAACAAGCTACGAATCGATCAACTAAGACATTTCTATGCCCCCGACCGCTGCCGTGGCGGCTCGGCGGAGCTTAGGCTCGCCGGCGTGGCATGTTCTGGCCGTTAGTGTGTCCTAGAGTTAAATTATAGGGTTTGGCATCCATCAGTGATCATCGATGGTCACGGTGCTCACGTTGGTTGCGTCGAAGACAGCTCAAAGGTGACTGGCCAGGGAAGATGGCGTCTCCGGCGACGTGAACACGGCAGTGGAAACTGTTCCGACATGCCCTGCACATTATGGACCAAAAGGATGAGCTGACCATGATTTACGATTCAAGATGAAACCAAAACAACAAACGGCAAGTCGTTTGGTTCACCAGAGTGGCTTGACAAGGGTAGCGCTAAGCACGGCGGCTCTCCGGCCGGCCGTGAGGAAGACAAGGGCCGTCTGAGCAATTAGGTCGATGGCAACTAGTGTGAGTGGGTGCAATCGACGCGCAAGGGGGTTGCGAAGCTAGCGTCAAGTTTAATTGGAAAGCAAAGGAGTGTTGATGGTGAATTTCACCGAGAGGTGATGTTCGGTCGTCGACGAGGAAGAAGAAGAAAAATGGTGATCGGCGGCCAGGGCTGGCTTTTATAGGCAATGCCGCGTACTGGGAGATGGTTAGTAGCTTCACGAAGTCGTCCCCATGGCAATCAACACATGGGCGGCGCTGAAGTCCGACGACCGTAGTCGTGTCGCCGGTGAACAGAGAGAGGAAGGAAGGGGAACGGGCGGGCGAAGCCGGGCGGCCGGTGGAAACGGCATGGCAACGGTATGGGCGACGCACGAGCTCTCCAGTCTCCTGCGACCAGCGCGACGTAAAGAACAGAGGCAACACGGCGTGGCGACGGCGGCCAATCACCGGCGGGCACAGGGGGCCGACGAGAAGCTGCCTGCCCTGTTGATCTACTGTAGCCAACTGAAACCATGATCTTTCTCTCTCTCTATCTCTCTGCTCGAGTGGTCAAATTGCAAACCAATTTCACCACCATGTTCTCTGATGTGTGGACTACAACTTCGGTTGAAGGATCGAGCTCTAATTCCCAACGGATTGCAAACTACAAGCTGCTAAACAACACTAAAAACGCACTGTTCGAGCTCATTCAGTCATATTCAGTTAAGCAGGGATCCAATCACGTTGATTAGCTATGTTAAGCAAATAATTAAGGGCTAACCAACAGCAACTAAACCCAACTAACTTCACATCTTTAAAGTAGAAACTTTGTACCAACAAATGGTGAACTAGTTTCCAGAATTTGGTTCAAGAAAAATAAAACTACATAGCCTTGAAAACTGAACTTAATTACTGCAATCCAGGACTTAGAAAAATCCTAAGTCCTTTGCTGATTTTAATTCAAATTCAATTCTAAGGCCACTGTTTGAGCAATTTAGGATGGGAATTAGCCTTAGGCCCTTAAATAAAAGTTGTTGCATATATCTTGTACTTCAACTTTTATTTAGGGTTTTCAACCAAAAACTGAAAAGAACACATAGTTACACTTTAAGCTTTCTAGTAACCTGAAAAAAAGAATAACCCACCTTATCATCACATGTGAGCACTTTTAAACAAAAAGTTATATATAAACCCTATCTCATACATAAATCTAAACATTTTTAACTCACTTTTAAGATTGTTACTCAACATGTACCTTGCACACATAGAACTTGCAATAGCTTTTGCTTGTAATAAAATGCAAAATGATGCTTTATGCAATAATGCAAATGCAATGCACTTGATTAACATTTAGAATGTTACACCCTCCCTTCATCTATAAAAGGGAGGGCGAGCTATTCCATGAAGCAAGCAAGCTTTAGACAACTGAAACCTCTCACACGCATCACCACACGCCACGATATTGGCACCACGCTCAATCAGAGACTTGGGACCCTCCCTCTCTCGAACCGTTTGTAACCCCTACTACGAACCGCCGCTAAGTAACATGGCTCCTTCGAACTGGACATAGGGCCCCTCGCTCGAACCAGTAACCTCCCCGTGTCCTCTTAGCGAACCATCCGGGTATAAACACGCATCTATAAATTTACTAGTTGGTGCTTTCACAAAACACCGACACTATAGTGCCTAGAAGCTGTAGCACTAAGAGGCGTAGTCTGACAGCATGTGCATACCTCTACATCAGCAGAAATGGCCACATTGGCAAGCCGACATTAACCAGCTGAAATGAGCAGCCGGAGGAGCTGAAACCTGGGAGGGCACTAGCGTTGGATTAGCATTTGCATGAATGAAAGCGGTGGAGGCTGTCCTGTTGGAGATGATGACATTTGTTTGATGACTGGTGGCTTAAGATCCGTTGCAGATTGAAGGGGCCATAGCAAGCTCACCTCTCGGAGGGAAGAACGATGCATCACCGTGACGTCGGGAGAGCGTCTCTCTGTACCACAACGCCACTGTTCGGCTAGGCGGTGACTAGGTGTGATTACTCGTGAGGCGAGGCCCGTCGCCTCGCCTAGGGGGTAGGCGGACCCCTAGGCGGGCGCAGCTGCCGGGCGGTGCCGGTGGGGGGAGGTGGAGGGGTACCTCACGTGCAGATCCGGCGTCCCTGCGTGCAGATCCGGTGCCAGCTCATCCCCTGGAGGCGGAGCAGAGCGCTGAAGGCGGTGGCGGAGGAGGAGGCAGCTGCCAACGGTAGAACCCCTAGGCGGTCACGGCTCCTCACGCCCAGCCGCTCTCCTCTCCGCTCCATGGCTCCTCTGCTTCATGTCAGCGCTGGAGGCAGGGGCGCCGCGTGTCCGGGGCTGGAACGGTCGAGGATACACGAGGAGGTTGGGGATTCGGGAATGGGAGAGGATGGGGAGGAGAGAGAGCGCCGCCTAGCCAAACGCCTAGCTCCGCCTAGGCGCGAGTAAGCGCGACTAGGCGCTAGGTGGGGGCATGGCGCCTAGAAAGCGCCCAGCGCCTAGCCGAACTTTGACCAACGCCTCGCCATCTCCGCGCGAGGAGAGCAGTGGAAGCAGGCCTTTTGTGTCACGGAAGACGTCGCACCGAATGTAGGTCCCTCGGCGACATTCCCGGCAAGGTCAAACACATAAAAAAATTGGACTGAGATGTTAAGAAAAACCTAAACAAATCTAGTGCTCATATAATAAATGGAGTTGTTGACCAATCAGATTGAGAAGGTCGCATCCAGATCACACCCCAGATCTAGATGGAGAAGAACAGCGCAGGAACCTTGATGTCAGCGCGACATCGTGAACTCGAAGACGGCGGTGAGGTGGCCTAGGTGGTAGGCAGCGGCAGGCTTTGGCGGATATGAAGATGGGGATGACGTTTCCAAGCCGGTCCATGGCACCCGAACGAAGCACCGCTGCTGCGGCCGGTAGGGCAAACTGCCGCATCCACAGGGGAGAGGACAGGGCGGAGGCGGCGAGGCACGTTGTCTGAGTGATTCTTTTAACCGAGACGGGGCACTCCTTTTCCAGCGCCATCGTCCACGCGGCAAGATCCGAGAGGGTGGAGTTGTCGAGCTGGCCCAGGCCGTTTGCGTGCCGCTGGAGGCTTTGGCACTTGGAGCACGGTGATAGGTCCGGGGATGTGCGGATGCTCTCGCCGGCCTCCACTTTATTGCCGGTTGAGAGAGTATCTATACACCTCTCTGGTGATTCTATGCTTATTATTCTGGATTCTCCTGATGCGATGTGACTACAAACATTGATGCGATGTGACTACAAACATTGCGGTGATTAATACATTTCATTTTGTGTCCTTGCGTCTATCTTTATTTTATTTTTTGTGCGTATTGATGCTTATTGATGAACCTTTTGAACAATCTAACACAAAATAAACCATGTTGCCTTTGGATTTTTGTACTTCTGGTTGCTTCGGATTTTTTCTCCTCCATTATTAGAAGGAAAACAGCAGCCAGCGATGGCTAGCTGTATCAAGTTACGTATGTGAAGTGTGGAACACACACACTAGACACACATACGCATATCTATCAGATTAGAGGTGAATTGATGAAGCATGCACCACAGCTGCTCCTGCTCAGATTGGGAACATTTTGTTTTATAATAAACGTGGCAAATTATAAAGTATTTTAACTTCTTCTCTATATAATTAGCTTTTGTTCTGTATTTATATATATAATATGTCAAGAAGATATACATAATAAAAGCAGTGTATCTAAATCTAAAAAAACTAAAACATCTTATAATTTAAAAAGAAAAAGAAAATATCTTTCCTTAGTAAAATAAGTTTTATTTCATAATGAAGCTCTCTTTTTTTCTCAGAGCACATATTTCATTAAGAGAAGAGAAATACTAACAAGCCCAAGCTCAAAAAGACCACGTGCCGCAATGGGCGACCAACACTATCCTTATGAGACGAAGCTCAAAGGAATTAGAAAAAAAAATAGTGTTTGCATCATCACAAGGAGACTATTTGCGAAGGTGGACAGAGAAATAAACATGCAAAGCCATCCAAACGGTGAATTTGAGGGGAGCAACCACTTCTCATGACCATGATACTTGAAGAATTGAAATGTGTGTAAGATTCATGTACCCTATGCATGATCATATGGTTTTGATGATTTAAGTGACAACACAAGTCTATGACTAACGTGCGTGTATGTTATGATACATTTGTAAATTTTTTAAAATTCTATGCATGCAAGAAATCAAAAGGAAATGAAAATATTGAAGCCATGACAAAGATATGGTTCAATTGGACTTGCTTCATGACTTACGATTTGTCAAAATAGAAGGATGTCAGATTCAAGATGTTGATGTTGTTTCATGACAAAGATATGGTTTAAATATATATTGACAAAGATATGGTTTAAATATATACTCCTTTCATACTCGTAAAACTTGTCTTTTGGGACAAGGATACGGTCTCTAAAATATAACTTTATCTATTATTTTTATTAAAATATATAAGAAAAAATAAAAAAAATTACTTTTATAAAAGTAGGTTTCAAGATGAATCTATACATGAGTTTTACCTTTTCAAACTAAACATTTTAAAAATTATCCATAGTTTATGTTCGAATATTTGACCTAAATCTTGTCCAATACAACAAGTTTTATGGACATGAAGGAAATAATATGTTTTGTAGTTGGATACAACAGCTCTCAAGATGCACATGATAAAGTACATCTCTAATATAATTTACATGCCAAGTTGATAAATATATCCTGGGCGTCTCTGACTATAGGTAGTTCACCTAGGCTACCCAATTTCAAGGGTCAAATATGCTCTCTGTGATGCTTGTAATCAAACTCTATCGTGGGTTTTAGTGATAATGACTATACAATTTGAGAACTAATGAGTTTCATCAAGTTGACAAGCAGGTAAATAGAAAGGAGGATGATACATATAATGGTGGGACCCCAACTGCAAAAAGGACACGACAATCGGTTCCAAGCGTTTAAATTTTTTTATATTTTGAATTTGAGTTTAGAAAAAGCCGTACTACTAAAGGGAATACAGTGCACAAGCTTAAACGTGTAACCAAGTGCTCACAATTTCCACCAAATATCCTCCAGCCCTTGTCTAGACAGCCAAGTTTTCAAATCTCAGTTTTGGGTTGTTTAGACAGAGTGACACTCCCATGCATTAAAATTAACCGTTGGTTCCAGGGGTATTTCCTTTACTCCTCTATTCCCTCCAACAGGCATCTCGACCAGAACTCGTTCCCAACCTTCATACTACGGTTATTGAAGGCTCCCAAGCCCTCTCTAAGTCTCTCCCTTGCAAATTCTTACTAATCTTGAGAGAATGAGCCTCTAATCTTCACTAGAGAGCAGTCGAATAAGGCAAGCACATCCTCCTCGTTGTAGGCATCAAGTGCGGCCATCCCTTGCTGGATTAATCCCGGTGAACACACTGTTGATCGAGTGTCTTTATTAGATTGATCCCTAGTGGACGCGCGCGGAGTGCCTCCGTATGTGTTACAGGTCAGCTTTGTTTTATGGAGAATTTTTTAAGGTAACTTAGATAGATAGAAATTATAATAAAATAAATCCACCGATCTCAAGTAACATGAATAGGAATCCTAATCCTAATCCTAATCAAAATCTATAAGAAAAGGCAAAAAGGCAAAAAAGATAACAGAGTATTTCCTCCATTCTAAATTATAAGTTGCTTTAATCTGTTTGGTTCATTCATTCTACTTTGTATGTATTTAAACATATATGCACATAAAAAACTTATCGTTTTGGATAAAGATACGGTCTGTAAAACCTAACTTTACCTATTATTTTCTATTAAATATATAAGGAAAACTAAATAGAATTATTTTTATAAAAGTGGATGTTAAGGTAAATCTATACATATAAGTTTTATCTTTTCAAACTAAATATTCTAAAAGTTATTGATAATTTATGTTTCTAATAATATTTAATCCAAAATTTGACTAAAATATCAAATTTTATATGGGTATATAGAGGAGAATATATAGCAAAATAGATAGATGTAAAAAAAGAAATTAGTATTCTTACCGTATGGAACGTATCCAAGGAAGCACATGACCCCGACGACTCCGCCGCCGCCGCACCCGCGAGGACCTCTCATTCCTCCCTCTGTAGTCTAGACTAGACTAGCTAGGAGAGCGTCACCCTAGTACCCCCACTAAACCCTCGTTCTCACTCCTGAGCGAAGGATGGCGAGCCTCCTCCGGCGAGCCGGCGCCGCCACCGTCGCGCATCTGCTCCGGCATGCACACCCCCGCCGCCTGGCCACCGTCCACCTGATTCAGTAATCGCTTTGGCTGTGGCTTTTGTTCTGTGTACAGGCACGATCCGCCACTCAATTGGGGTTTCGCCGTAGTTCCTGAAAAGAGGGTTTTCGTGGTGGAACGCTTCGGCAAATATCTCAAGACTATGAGGTCTGGAATACATTTTTTGGTTCCTATCACTACAGGAAACTCGGGCTTTGCCCAAGCAGCAAATACTTTGCCCAGTGCCAAATATCGGGCACTCGGCAAAGGAAGGCACAGGGCAAAGCAGGCTTCGCCGAGTGCCTGGCACTCGGCAAAGAAGCGCACTCGGCAAAGAATACCTTTGCCGAGTGCTCAACCGTCGGCAAAGGTGAGCACTCGGCAAAGATAGACGGCCGGCAAGCAGCCACGGCCAAGTTAACTTTGCCGAGTGCCGGTGTTAGGCACTCGGCAAAACAAGGTCCTTTGCCCAGTGCCAAAGCTTGGCACTCGGCAAAGGAGATACTTTGCCCAAGTGCCAAAGCTTGGCACTTTCGGCAAAGTAATTTTTTTCTTTTGTATTTTAACCCCAAAATTTTTTTTGAGGCTTTCCTACAATGCTTGCAAACAACAAGTTAAATTTTGGTGCATTTTCATTGAATTTTGTTTTATTTCTCTAGTTATTTTAATTTTTTTGAATTTTTACGGGGAAAATCATTTGAACTGCAGGTGCATCGAATAATGGAATTTTTTGTTGCAAAAATATTATCCTTGTTTGTTATTATAAATTTAGGCTAAATCCGAGAACGGTCTTTGAATTTTGAGCAACGTGCGGTAGGGGCCGCACGTTTGTTGGTGATTCATTTTTAATTATATAAAATGCAAAAAAGCCTGAAAATTATGAAACTTGGTGACAAGTCTTGAAATCATATGTATGTCCTGTGGTAAAAATTTGACAAAGTTTCGAGCATGTGATGACGTATGGTGCTCAGAATCCCGAACATCATCACATGTGTTTCTTATATCGCATGTGAGGGTGCTCTAGTTTGTGAACACCCTACGTCGGCATGTGCTAGAAACTTTGTCAAATTTTTACCACAGGATACACGTATGATTTCATGACTTGTCACAAAGTTTCATAATTTTCGGAGCTTTTTCACATTTTATATATTTAAAAAATGAATCGCCCGCATGTAGGCGGCCGAGCCTCTCTCGCACGTTGATCGAAATTCCGAGACTGGTTCTTGATTTAGCCTAAAATTATTGTAAAAAACAAGGATAAAATGTTTTCAACAAAAAAAAACCATTATTTGATGCACCTATAGTTCAAACGTGATTTTCCCGTAAAAATTCAAAAAAGCAAAATAACTAGATAAATATAACAAAATTCACTAAAAACATCTTAAACTTTAACATGTTCTTCGTGGCAGTGGACAAAAGCTTCAACAAAAATTTGGTGCAAAAAATCCAAAAAAAAAAAAATCTTTGCCCAGTGCCAACCCTAGGCACTCGGCAAAGTTACATCTTTGCCCAAAGCCGTGATCCGGCATCGGCAAAGGCTTTGCCGAAAGCCGGATCGGGGCACTCGGCAAAGAGGGAGGCGCTTTGCCGAGTGCCCGTGATCCGGCACTCGGCAAAGCCGTTTCCCCATAAACCGGTCGGCCTCCTCCCTTCTCTCTCTTTCTTTTCCTTTCTTCCACACCCACGCCGCGCCCGTCGCGGCCGCCCGCCCGCCGCCCCTCCGGTCGTCCCCCACGCCGCGGCGCTCCCCTCCCAGCGCAACCCTCCCCGGCTCGGGGCCGCGCCCACGCCCGCCGTCGCCCGCAGCCCCGCCGGAAGCGCCGTCTCTGGCTCCCGCGCCGGGCGGACGCTGCCGTCGCCACGCCCGAGCCGCCCGCCTTCGCCCAGGGCCTGCGCGCATTTCGTCGTCGCCCGAAGTGCCCGCGCCGTTTTCAGCGCGCCCGCTGGCCCGAAGCCGCCCTGCCCCTCAGCGCCCTGGCGTTCGAGCTGCCCGCCCCGCCCGCGTCTTCCTACATATGGTGGCGGCCTGGCTGTACGTCGCCCGGAGTTAACCTGACAGCCGCGAAGGCCCCTCCGGAGCAGTGCTCCCTCCCGAGCCGCCCCTCGCTTCCCCGGCCTGCTGCCTCCCCGCCCGTCCTCAGCGCCGCCAGCGTCCTGCTCGCCGCTCGCCCCTTCCCCAGCGTTGCGGCGGGGGGCGGCCCTCGTTTCGCTCGCCCTCCACCTCGCCGCGATCCTCGGCAGCCTTCGGCCTGCTCGCCCGGCTCGCCCCCTCCCCAACAAAGACCGATCCGCGTCGCCCCACCGATACTTGTGCCGCTTCTCTTGCCATTCCTCGTCGAAAAGGTGCCTACACTTGTAGTGTTAGTAGTCTTAGTACTCAATAGTTAGTATTGTTAGTAGTAATGTTTGTTGTAGTAGTTAGTGTTATTAATATTGTTAATGGTAGTAGTATGATTAGTGGTAGTAGTTAGTGTTAGTGGTCGTTAGTAAGTAGGTAGTTGTAACTTGTTGGTCTTCTTGCCTATTTGCGAGGAATTTGGTTGATGGCCATTGTGCATATGTTTAGTATATATATGTGTTTGTTGGCCTTCGCGCCAAGAGTTTTTTGTAGGTTTTGGGACCTCCCCCCTGCGGGGGGAGGTTCTCACCGAAATTTTTAGTTGACACTAACCAATTTTCTCTATTACAGAGAAACGACTGGGGACGCAATGGGCGGAAGGACCCCACCGCAGATAGAAGGTAGGAGGGGAGAAGGAAGGAGAGCGGGAGAAGAGAGGAGAAGGAGAGAAGGATCCGCCGGTGACCTCCGACTCTTGGTCTTGCCATTCTCGATGGAAAGATATAAGGACGAAAGTTGTAGTGTTAGTAGTTAGATGCATATGTGGCCTTCGTGCCGATGTGTGGTAAATTGGGTCGTTGGCTTTGTGTCTATGTTTGGTATGTATATGTGCTTGTTGGCCTTCGTGCCTATGTGTTTTGTAGGTTTTTTGGGGACCTCCCCCCTGCGAGGGGGAGGTTCTCGCCGAATTTTCATTGGATAGTAACTAATGTTCTCTTTTTTACGATTGTGTGACCCGTGAGAGAGAGTCGGCGACACCGATCGACTTCATCAACGTTGCTGGTCCGCCTGCACCGCCTCTCTCTCTCCACACGCACCACCTCGCCACCGCCCCGCTAGCCTAACTTCACCGACACCTAGGGTATAACCCCCACTCCTTTACATGCATGTTTAATTCACGTAAACCAGCTTAGGCGTCTCCGTCCCGAAAGAGATACGATCGGAGGTATGCGTATCTTTTGCATATCTCTCGAATGTATCTCTTTGGATTGTCCACGTATTTTGACAGCTTGCGGATGCGTATATGAGGTTGGTTTTCATGCACCCCTCGGTTCGAGACAGACTTTTCGGCCTCACCTCCCTGTTGTTCTCCTGATGCACACAAGGATGTGTATCGGGAGAACAAATGGAGGTGCCGCCGAAATTGCCTCGGAGGGGTGCATGAAAACCAACCTCATATACGCATCCGTGGGTGGGATTAGGACCTATCCTCACCTATTAGAGAGTAGGAACGACGTGCGCATGCAATTCCTAGTTATGCTACACCCTTACATATATATATGCCGGGACGATGGAGAACCGTGATTGGATGTACACGGGGCACGCACAATTGACCGAGAATGGATGACTAAGACTAATGCTTTCTTAGAGCATTCTTTTGGGCGTGGTCGCTAAAGGGTCCAATCGAATGCCGTGTCCTTGCTTCAAATGTGACAACCGTGTAAGAAAGAACAAGAAGCACGTGGGGGAAGATCTTGTCTTGTATGGATTCACGCCAAACTACACCCGCTTGGATCCATCATGGTGAAGCCGATCGTATTAGGGAGGAGGTGGTGAGACCACGCCTCGACGCTTTTGATGGAGAAGCTGGGGTGGCAGAATGGATGGATGACTTTCAGGAGGCACGGTTTGGTGAAGAATTTGAGGACGAGCCAGAGGAAACCGCAAAGGCATATTACGATATGTTGTCTTCCGCCGTAAGCCCCTTCACGAGAAGACAACGGTTTCTTACGCTTAGATGCCATTGGACGGCTAATGGCGTTGAAGTCGCAGTGTGCCATGAGTCGAGACAACTTTGATTCTTTGTTGGCGGTGGTTGCATCCCTCCTTCCGGAGAGTCATGTTTTGCCGAAGAACTTGTACGAGTCACAGAAACTTCTTCGTGCACTTAAGATGCCATATGAGCCAATCCATGCTTGTCCAAATGGGTGTGTCCTATTTTGGAAAGATCATGAGAAAGCAACACACAGTCTAAAGTGCAAATCCCCTAGGTATGTGGTGGAACCTATTGAAGGCAAAAAGGGACACCCCGGTATCCCCGTAAAAGGTCCTACGGTATCTTCCTTTCATACCGAGGATCCAACGGCTATACATGACGAGGAGGAGTCCGCGAAACAAATGATATGGCACAAACATGGGAAAAGATACAACACCGACAAGATGGTACACCCATCGGATGGTGATGCATGGAAGCATTTCGATGCCATACATCATGATAAAGCTCTGGAGGCTCGCAATGTACGTGTAGCGCTGGCAACAGATGGGTTCAACCCCTATGGAATGATGGCGGCACCGTACACTTGTTGGCCTGTATTTGTGATCCCCCTCAATCTTCCCCCCGGCGTCATGTTTCAACCCAAGAACGTGTTTATGTCGCTCATAATTCCTGGACACCCGGGCAACAAGATGGGTGTGTTTATGGAGCCTCTCATTGATGAATTGATCCAAGCTTGGGAAAAAGGTGTAATGACATATGACCGAGCTACAAAGAAGAACTTCACAATGCATGTGTGGTACCAAGTACTCCCTTCATGACTTTCTCTCGGGCGTATGGAATATTCTGCGCGTGGTGTGTTCAAGGCAAGTTTCCATGCCCAATATGCAGGAGTGCTGTGAGGTTCATTCGTCTAAAGATGGGGGGCAAGTTTTCTTCATTTGACCAACATCGTCAATTCCTCCCTCTTGACCATCCATTTAGACTTGATGTCAAGCACTTTAGGAAAGGAGTTCAAATCACCGACCCTATACCTCACATTATGACCCCTACCGAGGTCCGTCTTTGAGATAGAAGCTCTCAAAGAGGATAAAACGTAAAGGTGGTTTTATTGGATATGGTCTAGAACATCAATGGACTCATAAATCGGGCTTGACTAGGCTCCCCTATTTCAATGACATTCTTCTTCCACACAACATTGATGTAATGCACACGAAAAAAAGAATATCGCCGAGGCTCTCTTTGGAACACTCATGGACACGATAAGTCCAAGGACAACGTGAAGGCTAGACTTGACCTAGCAACGATGTGTGATAGACCAAAGCAAGTGATGAAGCCTCCGTGCCGGGGGCAAATGGAAAAGGATCTGCGGCCGATTTTATATTAAAAAGAGACCAAAGGAAGGAAGTCCCGCTGTGGATTAAGAGCTTAAAGTTTCCGGATGGGTATGCCGCGAATTTGAGTAGGGGAGTCAAGTTAGACACTATGCGAGTCTTAGGGATGAAGAGTCATGACTACCACATATGGATTGAGAGGCTCCTTCCAAATGATGACTAGGGGATATCTCCCCGACCATGTGTGGCGTGTCTTTGGGCAGAGTTGATCTATTTCTTTCGACAAACTTTGTGCTAAGGAGTTATCTCGAGACATGATTGATGACTTAGAGAAAGTGGCACCTTGTGTTGCTCTGCAAGTTGGAGAAGATCTTTCCACCCGGGTTCTTCACGTCGATGCAAAGATATGATTTTACACCTACCGCATGCGAGGCCCGAATGTGGGGACCCGTGCAAGCCCGTTGGTGCTATATGATCGAGAGATGTCTAAAGATTCTTCGAAAAAAAGTGTAGAAATAAAGCCAAAATTGAGGCTTACATTTGCGAGAGGCATTCATTCTCGGAAGAGGTGTCTAACTTCACAACAACATACTATAAGGATACCCTTCCCCTCAGCGCACAATCCTCCCACTCGTTATAACACTAACGAGAGTTCATCTAGCCTCGATCTGCTCAAGGGGCAACTTGGAAAGGCAAGCGCACCGGGCACTAAAAACTTAAGGCATGATGAATGGCGCATTATCATGCTTTATGTGTTGTTGAATCTTGATGAAGTGAAGCCTTATGTACGAGAAGTTCTCAATGAGCTTGTTACATACGTTATCACTATCCTCTATATATCCAACCTACATGCTCTTGTTTTTTTCGGGGAATTTCTCGAATACATATTGGACGGGGGAGTAGGCCTCCTTCTCCTCGGGAAGAAGATAGTCTACTCAAAGACGGTGCGCCTGATTTCATTTCCTGGTTCAATACGAAGGTATCTCCTCAAACTTTGTCATCCCACTTTACTCCTACGAGTGAGTAATGTAACGATCTATGCGGCCTCACCTTGCGGGCCCGCAAAAAGATGGACAAATGGATGCCGAGTTGAAAGGGTCGGCCAAAGGCTTCGCCTATAGGGTCAAGACATTCAATATTTATGATGTGAATGGCTATCGCTTTCACACAAGAAAATATGAGCGTAAAAAAATGAGAATCGAAAAACCACGAATACTTGGAGTTCGTAACGCCTGGCACCGATGGGTGTGACTACTACGGCATAGTAGAAGAAATATATGAACTCGATTTCCAAAGTGTCACAAAGCTCCTAATCCAAATCGTATTCAAATGTCATTGGTTCGATCCTAATGTCACGAGAAAAACCCCGTGAGCTTGGATTAGTGGAAATTCGACAGATTCTAAGTATCAAGGAGAGGATGTCTATATTGTGGCCCAACAGGCCACACAGTTTATTATCTTCCATGGTCGTGCCAAAAGACCCCAATCTAATGGGTTGGTACCTTGTGCAATTGGTATCACCGCATGGTAAACTGCCACTCCCAAATGATGAGGATTACAACTTTGACCTAGACACACAGGATTTCTATCAACCTGAGGGGTTAGAAGGGAGGTTTGACATAGACATATTTGCGCTGATGGAAGTAGACAATGAATTTGATCAGGACGATGGAGATGAGGACGAGGGAGAAGAGGTGGAAGATGAGCACGACATACAAATTTTAGAGCAAGTATTGTTAGGCAATGAAAATGATGAGGACGATGGAGATGAGGATGAAGGAGGAGAGTTGCAATATGACAATGTTGATAGTGAGGACGACACATATGATCCAGACGTCGCCGATCGTGAAGAGTATTTCTAGTGCATGTAATACTATATTAGTACTATTATCATTATTGTAATTATGTTTCATTCAGTTTGCATCTTTTCATAAGTATTTACAATTTATAATTTAACTGTGCTAATTGGTTTACTCTTTGAAATTACAGGGACTCCCAAAATGCCGGGCGGAAGACAGTCCGGCGTTCGGGTCAACTCCCTCTACATGAGGGAGCCACCACCACCCCCCGAGGAGGAGCACCCCGTGTCGGAGCCGGTGACGAGGAGGGACGAGGAGAGGCCGCCGTCGAGGACCGTGCCGCCGGCTTCCACCCCGCCGGTGGAGGAGGACGACGACGACCGGCCCGGGTGGGCTTCGCACACCGAGGAGGTGGCACTTCCTCCCGACGAGGCGGGGGCGAGGCGGCGTTAGCGGCTAGCATCGGGGGGATCCACTTCCATCGCCAATGGCTCTACCTCGTCGGGAGTGTACTTGCGCGGGCCCTCGGCTCCCGAGTAGGGCGATCCCACTAGCCGAGCGCCCGTGATCCGACCAAATGGCGACAGTAAAGTATTATTTCAGTACCATTTCATATGACATGTTGACAATCATATTGTACACTAACAATTGTTCTTAATCAATTGCAGCAATTGGGTAGTAGTGTCCTGAAAGGGCGCCACATCAACGGCACCATGGGCCTACTTGATTCGGAAGCACTACCCCTGGCATGGTCACGTATGCCGGGGTGACTTCACCACCTTGGTCGTGGGACCACTTCTACGCCGCCAGACAATGGCCGGCTACGGCACCGTTGCAACAGCGGATCAAGCACGAAGTTACGGGTGAGTGTTTCTAGTTCAATATGAATTGGTTAATAATGCAATAACACATGATGTCTATGCAGGACTACTACACGTGCGACCACTGGTATGAGGACCGGGCGGCGCGAGTGCGGGATGTGGTCGCCAGAAACCGACTTGCGGACCTTTACTACGAGGCGCTCCCAAAGGTGCATCGTGAACTACCACGGCGAGGTCCTTGGTGTACAGCTAAAAGAAGAGCGAGGCTAGGCCCATGCAGCTCACCACCAGGGGACCAAGTACCTCTCGGTAAGTATGAAACGTCAATTCATACTCATTCCTTGAAGATTAGGCAAAGAATCATTCTATGTTCTCGACATATCAATATTTGGTTGGCATGCAAAGAATGTCCCGAATGGTGCTCACCGCACCGCCTTTTTGCCGGGAGGCGATAGTGGACAGTGGCTCTCGGAGGAGTGGGCGGAGAAGCACAAGGTACGCCGGGACTGCCGCTTGCAGATGGGTGGGCCGGCACACCACCAGGGCAACCGGAGCCTCAGCGCGTACGCCGCCACTTGGGTAATCTTCTTTTTATTTTTATCTTCATTTATTCTAATGCTCAATTCACGTTATTTGTAATCATCTTTGTGTTTCCCATGCAGTCCCAGGCACACCAAGGCCAGGATTGCAATGAGTTCATGGCGTTCGTGTTGTCACACAAGGGCAAGGCGACGGCTCCTGATGTCACCTACAACCCGGCGGGACGGCCCCGAGGCGTCAAAGAAACCCGGCGCCTACACCAAGATCAGCGAGTACACCTCGGCGGCTCATGAGCGCCATGGGGAGGACTTCGATCCGACAACGGAGCCCCGGACACGGACCTTCCGATGAGGCTTGGGTGGAGGGAAGCAAAGACGCAGGTGTACTTCATGGCGGACAAAGACAGTCGACTCCGCCTCTGTTCCCAACCTCGCTGAGATTCGAGCAAGGAGCACGAGCTCCTCCGTCCCAATACGCCCTCGGCAGCAGAGCTCCCAGCAGCAGATTTCAGAACTCCAGGTTAGTGCTATTTTCAGGCATCGATCACCGCCAAGTTAAATATCTACCTAGCATTTTGAGTTGTTTGAACTTTGCGTGTGAATGTTGCGTGCCTCTCGTGCGGAGGTTGGAGGCCCAAAGAAGCGGCGGCGGAGGAGGCCCATCGGCTACAGATAGAGGCTGTACAAGCCCAGGGCGGCCGAGGCGCAGAGGATGCGGGACATGTTCAGCTTCATGTCGAGCCTTCGGCCTTACAAGGTGTGACCGTGCCACCGTCGCTGCTCGCTCCAGTTGAGCCTCCTGCTCCTCCTGTTCCTCCTGTCTTTGTGACCCCGGTGAGTATGTCTGGTTTTCTACTAACTCGTACACCATATGTGGCTCTCGTGTAGATACTCATTAACTCGCTTTTCTTTGGTGCAGCCCACGGTCGGCCGGTTCCAACCCGACTCCTCGGGGTGGCCTTTCGCCCGCGGGCGGGTGGCCAATCGGCTCTTCACCGCTGGGCACTCCGCCCCACGGCCCGGGTGGCCGGGATGGCGATAGGGTATCCATCGTTTATCATTTGATGTTTGTTAGGCCTCTGTTGGACCCGCACATATGTTCGTATGTGACTTGTGATGGATTATGACTTCGTATGTGATGAACTATGGATGATATTTGTGTATGTGATGCATTATGGACGATATTTATGTATGTGATGGATTGTTGATGAAATGCGTTTGCTTCGTATTATGTATGATGGATGTCATGTATCTATGATATATTCTGTGATGTGATTTTATTGTTTGTGTTGGTGGAATAGAAAAAAAAAAAAATAACACATTTATCCTCTTTGCCCAGTGTTACACTCGGCAAAGAGGCCTTTAAGCCAGTGCCACGGCCACGGCACTCGGCAAATCTGGGAAACAAGGCACTGGTTTCCCGGCTTTGCCGCCGAAAAACCATGGCACTCGGCAAAGAATTTCAAAAAAAAAAAAAAAAGCTCTTTGCCGAGTGCCCCCTCCCGGCACTCGGCAAAAGAAATTCTGAAAAAAAAGAAAAAAAGCTCTTTGCCGAGTGCCTCCCTCCCCGGCACTCGGCAAAGAAATTCAAAAAAAAAAAAAAAAAGCTCTTTGCCGAGTGCCTCCCTCCCGGCACTCGGCAAAGAAATTCAAAAAAAAAAAAAAAGCTCTTTGCCGAGTGCCGCCCTTCGGCACTCGGCAAAAAGAAATTCGCAAAAAAAAAAAAAAAATGCTCTTTGCCGAGTGCCGGCCGTTCGGCACTCGGCAAAGAGGCCGTCAAGGCTAACGGTATAAAAACTCTTTGCCGAGTACGGCTTGGCACTGGGCAAAGCCTTTGCCGAGTGCCCATAGTCCGGCACTCGGCAAAGAGGTCTTTGCCGACCCTTTCTTTGCCGAGTGCGCTTTACCGAGTGCGGCACTCGGCAAAGCCTTTGCCGAGTGCAAATGTGCCTTTGCCGAGTGCTGCCCGGCAAGACTCGCAAAGAGCCCGTTTCCTGTAGTGTATGGCTGACCATATTGCTTACGTCCATTCGCTCAAGGAAGAGATAGTGTCCATGGATCATTTGGCCGTGACGAAGGATCAGGTGCCTGTAAGGGTGAATGCTACTTTCACCTTCAAGGTTGGCTCCAGCTCCTTCTTTAAATTCTGATTATAGAATCCGACATGAGCTTTAGCGTGCTCAAGGGCTAGCTCTAATCATCCAAGAGGTCCCATGTGAGAGTTTTTCAGTGGGTCTGGTCTGGGATTAAAAAACACTGCAGCACCTGCATCAATCGCACAGCCAGTAGATGACACGATCACATCAGAGAAGAATTCATCTAAAGCATTGCTATTATATAATATAATATAATGCATGAATTTGCAGGACCAGCAAGGTCAAAAACGGTAACCAAACTGAAAATGAAAATAAATTTAAGCTTTTGTGTTTCTTAATATGTCCCTCATCAGCCATGAGTATATACTACCTTACAGGACATACATATGCAGTAGTATCAAATTGCTCAGGTTTTCAGTGTATCAGTATATGAGATATGGAATAGTAAAGATCCACTGGTAGCATATCAAGAGCTTTCAGAAATTAAATTAGGACAACCCAGCTTAGAGGCCAAGGTAACAAGCATCACAAAGAGTAATCCGATGTGTAAACCACTTAGAAGCATGCAGCTGTCCACAAATGCCCCATCTGCTCTGGTTCTATCTCATTTATCCTTCATAATAGACAGCTTTAGATCTTCGACAGTGACAGAATTCAACACTACGACATTTTTTTTGTAGGAATAAAAGAAACATATAATCAAATCAGAGAAGAATTCATCAAAAGCATTGCCATTATAATACAAAAATTACAGGACCAGCAAGGTCAACAAGGTAGCCAAACTGAAAATCAAAATAAATGTAAGCTTTTGTGTTTCTTAATGTCCCTCATCAGCGATCAGTATATACCTTATGGGACACATATGCATAAAATTGCTCAGGTGTTCAGTGTATGAGATATGGAAAAGTAGAGAGCCATTGGTAGCATATCAAGAGCTTTCAGAAATTAGATTAGGATAACCCAGCTTATATGCCAAGGTAAAAAGCATCACAAAAAGTAATCCAATGTATAAACCACTTAGAAGCATGCAACTGTCCACAGGAAAGTTTTTATTCATCTGGGATCCTACAAGCTTCTATTGTTATGGGAAATTGCATTAAGTGAATATGTGCTCACCATACAACCTAGTTGATAAAATACAAATATTAGTTAATCGAATCAAACTATCAATTCCTTCCCTTCAAATGCTGCTCAAAATGCCATTGCTCAGGGAAAACAAAGCAGATAATTAACTGAGTCCAGTAGGTTGATGACACTGAGCTAGATCGGTTGGTCAAGCGTGTGGGTGTATGCCCAAACTACCTAAGTTCAAGTTTGCTTCGAGATGAATTTGAATGCCTATTTTCTTTTTAATGTACTAAAATGCCACCTAGTTCCTCCTCCTAGGTTGGTCAAGTTTTAAGAGAAGCAAAATCTCACCATTAGAATGCATTTACATTGAGCCCTAAGTATCATCCATCATATCTAATCTTCCAATCATTTTGTAAGATAAAAGAAAATTGGAAAAGAAGCAAAAGAGTATCAAGCACAGGTGGAAATGCAAATAAAACACCTCAAAGAAATTGGGTTTCAACCTTGTAGCTATTTGCAGAGAGCATGTCTTGCAACATAGAGGCCTCCACTGACCTGGTGCATAGAAAAATTAGCATAGCTACAAAAAGGTCCTGTAATATGCACAGTTCTTGGATGAGAAGCTGGAACTCATAACAAAATGGCTGGGGGAATTTTGGAGGAAGACCAGTGGCTTAGAGGTGGAAGGAGTGCTTTGATCCAGTCATCATGAACCTTCCTGGGATGATGTTTCTGTCGGTTTAAGCCCTTTTGTAGTGTCCTTTCACATTTTGTTCCTGCTTGGTAAACGTTGGCTGTTTGTCTGTTGGATGGATGATGTCTGGCCTGATGGAGGCTGTAGGTTTTATCATGTTAAGCTGGCAATCCCGGCATTCCCTTTTTCAAATTTCTTTCTTTTTCTTTTGCTATGCATGTATGCTACGATATTGTGAGCTTTCTGGGTTTACCTCCGTAAAAAAAAGGTCCTGTAAAAATGAAGATCAGAAAGTCCAAATTGATACTGGAATCATCTCTTCAGCTTTAGCTTTGACTTTCGGAACATTTTCTTTTGGAACATACTAAGCTAATCAATTGCTTTGGTCTTGTAGGTTAATGACTCTTACTTGGCTTCATATGCATCGGAAGATGCAATTATTGCTGTTGTAGATCTTTTGGAGACAGTACTCAGAGGAGAGTTGGAGAAAGTATCTTTTGAGAGAACTTCTGACATGAAAACTGAACTGAATGATACAATCTTGGTAATTCACTTCTTTTTGTTTGACATCCTTGGCATGCTGAAAATGGCTTTAAATGTGTTATGTTCCTTTTCTTTTGTTAATGCACTTCTAATATTTACAGAGATCAGTCGATAGATTGGCAGTGAATTGGGGTTTGAAGTGTTGCCGCTATGATATCAGTAAGTGTTTTACTGCTTATTGTTTTAAATTTTTAAATTTTGTGTGTTGGCCCCTCGATCGCCTTTGCTCACCTTCACACTCACACACACCACACTCGGCTAAAGGTGAGAACAAAGCACACACACAGCACTCACACGCACAGTAGCCCTGCTAAAATACAGTTAAGGTGCTCGCCCCAGTCATGGAGCACAGGGTTCTTGGCGAGGGCAATGGCGGGCTGGTTGTCCACCATTAGAGCCAGAGGGTGAGCTTCCTCGCCACTCGCCAGTCAGCTCACCCAGCAACCGGTGCAGCCAGACACCTTGGCATGCCGCAGTGGCTGCCACCATGTACTCCGCCTCACATGTGGACAAGGCCATCACCTTCTGCTTCAGCAACAGCCATGAAATCGGGGCGCAATTGAGGAAGACGATGACACCCGAGGTGCTCTTCTGCCCGTCGATGTAGCCTGCTATGTCTACGTCTCTGAAGATTGTGAGCCGCAGCCCACCTTTCCTGCCGGACTTGGGGAAGACAATCCCCTGCTCCACGGTCCCCTTTGACGTAGCACAGGAGCCTCTTAACCACCGTCTAGTTATCCTCGCGGGATCCTCCATGAAGCGGCTGACATAGCCTAGAGTGGCGTTGAGTTTGGCATTCCACACCCGCGAGGCCTGCTTGAACCCATACAGAGCCTTGCAAGGCCGCCCTTATGCTCGGTGCCCTTGACAACGAAGCCCGAAGCCTACTTGACGAAGACCGTCTCCGCCAGCTCGCTGTTGAGGAAGGCCAACTTCACGTCCAGGTGATGGATGTGCTAGTCCTTTGCCACCGCCAAAGCCATCAACAGGTGGTCCGATTCCATGTGCGCCACCGGTGCGAAGACTTCTTCGAAGTCAATCCCTTCACGCTGGACACAGCCGCAGGCGTCAAGATGGCAACGGGCATGCACGCTGGGTACACTAGACCCATACCACTAGGCTTAACGATGGCGCCGCACTCGTCCCGCTTCACCTTTTAGACCCACTTGAGCCCAATGGGGTGGCAGCCCGTCGGTGGGTCGACAAGATCCCATGTCTCCTCAATCGACCACATCTTCTCCAACATCGCACGACAGCAATTCGGGTCCTGCTCTGCCTTGGCGAAGGTATGCGGCTCCTCTGCGCTCACTAGGAGAAGCTCATTGTTGCCCAGCACTTGACTTGCCAAGCCAAGCGCCACCATGTCGCCAATGAGGCCCTCCATGGTGCGGAACCGCACCTCTTCGCCATCATAGTAGGCGTCCACGAACTCGTCGATGTTGCTCGGTGGAGAGGCGAATTCGACCAGAGTCGAATGGAGGTGTCCCTTTCTCTGCCACAACAGGGAACTGTGGTGATGATGGTCTCCTCCCGGCGTCTCCGTCGCCCTGAATCACCAGGTGTTCGATGACGAACGTGCTGCCCGCGCCTCACTCTCCCAATCCTGGGCCACTTTCTCCTCAAAGATGACGTCCCTTGACATCACCACCTTGCCGCCGGCCGGGTCATAAAGCCGATAGGCCTTGGTGCCCTCCTCATAGCCCAAGAGCACCATGGGTGTGCTCCTGTCCTCCAGCTTGGACAGGAACGACTCGTCTTCTTCACATGGCTGACGCACCCGAACGTCCTAAAGGACACGTCCGACTTGCGCCTGTCAGCCTGTGCCATGCCTCGAACGGCGTCCTGCCGCTGAAAGCCTTCATGGGTGCGCGGTTCAAAATGAACACCGCCGTGCTCACTGCCTCCCCCGAACTCCAGTGGCATGCCCTTCGCCTTCATCATGAACTCTGGTGGCATGCCCTTCACACACACACGGGCGCGCGCGCGCACACACTCGGCTGGAGGTAGAGAAGAGGTGAGAACAGCACACACACACACAACACTCACACGCACAGCAGCCCTGCTGAGAGCTGCTGTCCAAAGTCTGAATGTTGCAGCCAAACTAAGTTTTCATTGCCATGAGAGGAGATTTATACATAATACATCTCTAGCTGTCAACTATAACAAGGTACACTGGTACCACTAGCCACTACTTGCTACATATATCAACTGTTGGGCTGAGATCAGCCACTATTTGGCATAGCAGCCATGCTGATCAGCCATTACTTGATACTAGATCAGCCACTATTTGGCACAGCAGCCATGCTGATCAGCCATTATTTGGCACTGTAGCCATACTTTACTACCTAATGTACAGCCTGGTTCAAGTGATAGCCTATTGCCATACTTGAATAGGTGATAAGGACAGCAAGAGCTGACCTTTGCCAACTCTTGCTGCGCAGGAAAGAGGGGTAGCAGCAGATTACATCTTACATTGTGTTAATCATGTAAATGTGTTTTTTGTTTTTTCGATAATGTGATTCGTTTTTAAAATACACAGGATATTTGCATGCATATTCAATATGAATGATAAGCTAGTTTGCTTCACAAAAATAGAAACTGTGCTCTAACCCCAGCCCCACCTTCTTCACCTTTATTCATGTATAGCTGCTGCCATATCTAACATTTTATTGTTTCTCATTTTAATTTTTATGTTAATTATATAGATGTGTTTATTGTTTATTGATAACGTGAATTGTTTTTTAAAAAACAGAGAATATATATCTACAAGGTGAATTCAGAAATGATATTCTTGACTCTCTTAGAGAGAATGAAGGTTTGCTTATGTTAATCTATCAGGAGATACTTGAGTCTAGGACATAGATTGTAGAAGCTTCTGAAGCTAATCTGAAATCAAATCTGTCTGCCATACTACTGAACTTGGAGAAGAAAAAGCCTCGCTGGGCAACAATCCTGATGGCTATTGTTCACTTCATCTTTATTGCAATAGCTGCTATTGCAGTGGCTATTTTGTCCTATGCTTACTACTACCCTGAGGAGTTTTTGGAGTTTCAGGACAGAGTTGTTAAAGGCTATGCAAACAGTGCAAAATATGTTTTTTCTGGTGGATGGCTTGGTGAGTCACTATCCGAGAGATACAGAAGGGAGCATGCTGATGAGATTGACAAGAAGAAGCAACAAGAAGATGAGCTGAAGAGAAGGAAAGAGTTGAGGAAATGGTGAGGAAAAGGCTTGAGGGAATACTTTGCCTCTGGGCTCTATTTATTGGGTAGCTAAGAAGATGCAATTTCCTCCCTAACTGTTTGGTTAAAAAATTACATAGAGGTCCTTGGACCTCTTGGTTGCTTGGTCCTTGAACCTTTTTACATGAAAGGGGTAAGTGCAACCATCCTTACCCACAATAGTAGCCCCTTAGCCACTAGGATTTGATAGGTACAACAAAACCTAATTGCAACAATAATACGAAAAAGACCTAAGAGTACAATTATTATGTCTGGCTTGGGCTTCGATAGGTGTCCTCAGAGTATGAAATATTTTGTTAGTGAAGGTTGGAGGCCACAATTCAACGACGATGACTTCATTTTCGGAGGTCAATGATCTCACTCTTGCTTGTCTTAGTTGCAGTGAGGTGTTCACCTTGCCGGGAGTTAGATCTCTATAGTGGAAGTAGTCATACTAATTCATAGTCATTTAAGTTTGATGATGACACATCGTCGAGGTGCATGTAGGTGGAGTAGATATCATAGTCGATTAGGCCTGCCTCCTTCATCTCATGAGCGTCGGGCAAGGTATGTCCTCTAGGTTCGATGGGTTCTCCAACGCACCCTCCCTAGCCCTCTTGGCTAGTTCTTATGAGTGGTGAAGGTCTGGTGCCTAGTTGGATGAAGGTGTTAGTGGTGGAGCTTTGCAAGGGGGTTGAGGCCAATACTGATGGCAAGCCCTAGGCCAAAGATAGCACAGAAAAGTTGTCGTAGATGCCCATGGAGAGCCCCTACGCTGAAGGTAGCAGGATGATGTTGAAGTTGATGTAACTACGAAGGATATATTTACCAAGGGTTTTACACCTTATTACTATATAAATCATGATAAAACTATCGTTAGGATCATTGTTTTATATATAAGCGCAGCTAGTAAACGCTTTATCAGACCAAAGAGCAGACAATATGCACGTTCTTTGCACTTAATAGACTCATGCAAGAAATAAAAAATACCCCATCCATTCTAAATTATAAGTCATTTTGAGTTTATTTGGTTCATCCATTTTCATCCATATATATATATATATATATATATATATATATATATATATATATATATATATATATATATATATATATATATAGCGACATATAATTTCGAATGGAAAGAGTATGTTTACTTTATGTGGCTCGTAGACTAAATAAGAGGTTAGAGCAAATGACTGGGTTCTCGACTGTGAAACAGAACAGGAGTTCAAAGTCTGGCAGTGATGTAGTTTACCACGTAGAGATGATTTTTTTAAAAAAAATAAAGAAACTGCTCGCAGAGATGAATAGACATTGGAATACTAATCTGACCTCTTCATATTGGGTCGGGCTGACTACATGGACCTTTGTGCCTCCTGGTCGCAGAGCACAAGGTGGAGATGGTCTTCGTCCCGTTACGGTCTTGCAGGAAGGGAAGCTGCCTACCGTTTTCTCCTATGTGCATGAGAACACGTACTTATGTAGTGCAAACTCAGCACTAGGTGCAAACTGAAAACCTGCGTCTTGCACCATCGGATGCATGATCTGTGGCCTAGAAAAGCTCTGGTACATTTTCATTTACCACCTCGCACACCCTTCGCTATTAGACCCCTGAACAAGGTTTGAGTGTGCCGCCAGGTCCGTTCCAAATTTCCAACCGTTCCCTATCGGAGAAAGAGTCCGGAGCCATGGCGCCATGGCGGCCGCACGCAAAGTCCACTAGCCACCGCCTCCTTCACTGGTAATCCAAATTGATTACGGTCTGCTCTCGCATTGATCCATGATGGTACTCCAGCATAGGCGTGTCTACCTTCCTCCTACCAGTCAATAATGAACCAGCAGGTTGACCCCAAGCTTCTCCATTGCTACTGCTCGAGTTCGTCAAGGGTTCCCAAGATATGTTGTATCTTTTTCCTTTTCTCTGGTGGTTTGATTTTGTGAAAAAATTGTTGCCTACAAAACCATTATTGAACAGAACTCCATGGCTATCGACAATTCTTGAGCCGCCAAATTAAAGGTCATGTAATACTAACAAGCCATGGACTCTGAAATCGCAAAATCATTTTGATTAATGTACCATGGAGAGGGATGGACTCTCATACAGTCATACCTACCAGTCGATATTATAAAACTTTATTTCTCAGATGGTTCTCCAAAGATGACATGAAGTACGAGAACAAACCATCTTTTTGTTTTTGTTTTTGTTTTTGTTTTTGCTCAGATGGTTTCTCAGCCGAAAATCTCACATTGATTATTTACAAACATCGTTGCCTACCCTTGCCGTCGCCAGGGTGAACTTCACCTTCTAGTTTATTTGCAATGGTCCCAACTCTGTCATTAGGACATGAATTCAAAAAGTCTGTGCACTGGTCAGCAAGCCATACGATCTTTGTATGTGCTTCATTCCAGGACACGGTAAAATAGATGTTTTCTACACAATGATAATCTCATATTTTTCTACTACTATGCATGCAAATTCTGAAATCTTAAAATTTTTGGCTTGCCATGGATAATGAGTTTGACTAGATAACCTGCTAGAAGACATGGACAACATGAGCAGCATATTTATTTGTGATTCATGCAGCTAGAAGTTTCAGAAAAGTTCAACTGATAAATATATGTTGAGTGTAAAGTACGGAGTTTTGCCAAATTAATTCAATAGTTCATTCTAATGTAACAGCATGGTCGATCTCCAGCTCCAAGACTTGTGGGGCTAGACACTGCTAACAGCATTGTTCGCGATTATTCTTACCAGACTTGGAATTAGTACCCTGGAAAATATGGTAGCAAATATATTACCTACATAGGCAGTGAACTCTGATAGCACTGCCAATTGCTTATTGTCAATGTGCTTCTGCCAACCAATCAGTCTCATGCCTGTGATCCTATAGCTCTGATCGATGTATTCTGCTTGTCATTGAATGGAAGATTACATTAAAAAGAAAAAAGCATAGTATCTTCGACGAAGTGCAGTCAGATAAACTTTTGTTCATTACTATACTATGTCTTTATTCTGTACAGGTTGCAGATTCGGGGCTGTGACAAGGCACATAGCTCCGGAGTTCTTCTGTCTTGGAGAGTAATTGACAAAGCTGATGTTTCCCCTTTTGGCGTCGTCCTCGTAGAGTTGATTAATGGAAGTCTACTGCTAGTTTAGTCATCTCAGTCTTGATAAGACATTAGTTGGGATGGTCAGTCCATCAGAAACAAGTTCCTGACAAGTCATGAGATCGAGCTTGGAATCTGGTGAATCGATTGGACTGAGCCTAAGAAGAACACAGCAGAGTTGGTTGGACTGAGCTTTAAAGAACCAATTTGTCTTTTGCTTTTGTTCTGATATTTGTAAGATTTAGTAGTACTGATGATGGTATAGGTTGTAATATACACATTGCAATTTTTTTTTTTGTCTGAAATACAAATGGCATGTTGCCCGTTTTCAAATATATGCAGTGTGACAGAGGTGTTACAAATTATGATTGATTATCTATGTTTCCTAAAAAAATTGAGTTGATGCCTGATCTCCATGGTATGCTGGTAGTTCCATGGAAATGATAAGCTCATTATTTGTAGGGACTCTTGTCACTGTTGTGATGCTTTGTTTGGGCAGTTACGTGAATCATGTAACCCAACTTCAAGGAAGAGGCAGAACCCAAGTGCTGTGACGCCGGCGAGACTACGGCAACTGCCCTGCACAGCCCCAAAGAAGAGCAGAATCCCTAGGTGTTCAGAAATTGGGGGGAAAATGCGAGATCACTGGTGGGATGAAAAATTGGGAGGAGGGGTGTTGAGCGGAGGAGGAACTCAGGTACCTGGAGGCTGCAGTACGAAGGAACCTTCAGTGCAGTACCAGCAAAGGAAGTTTGGATTGAAAGGAATCGATTTGAATGGAGGTGACATCACATTTTCTCTCTAGTTCAGGATTCCTATAGGAAAAGGTACAGAGGCAATGCGGGGAGGTAGATGCAAAATGTGCCAAAGCACTCTGCACACCACACATCTGGTATCCAACGATACAGGATGTGAGTTTGCTGGTTTCCACCTATTACTGAGTTTGCACTAAAAATTTCCCGGTACTTACGATGCACGTGGCTTGCAATTTAGATGAACATAACCTACAAATCTAATTGCATTGAAAATCATTTCATCTAACCATATCGAGCAGCCAAACAGGTCCGTCACCCCTCACGAGCACTGTTCTCAGTGCACCCATTTGGAACAGTAACAGGTCCGTGAACAGTAACTACCAGTTACCAAACATCCGGGCGAGCTATGAACAGTGTATACCCGTTAGCAAAACAAAACATTACAAACAGTAAATACCTATTACCGAATAGTTCAGATCCACTATGAACAGTGCATACCGTTAACAAAACAAAAATATACCCGTCACAAACACTACTGGATCTAATTAAGAACAATACAGGTCCAAAAAAAACACCCGTGCTTTAGCACGGGGTACCTGCTAGTTATATATATAAGTAGCATCTGATTTGTAAGTGTGGCAAGTAACATTGGACGTCATCAGCTTCATAGTTTTCAAAAACAGAGAGGAGCAGAGACGGTACCTCATTTTGAGTCCATTGGTATAGCTCCACCTTTAGCAAAAAGAACTCTAGTTGTAGCTCTTTTGTTTGAGCAGTTTATTGAATGAAGTAGTTTTACTAGTAGAAAAACATTTAGTAAAGTAATTTCTCGAGGTATGTAAATGTTCATAATACCTCTATATTCTTTTTTTTATTTTTTCTTCTTATTCATGTCTCTTTATTTATTTTTTCCATGTCCACGACTCCATGCCTCCTCCCGCATACGAGATATTATCCGCACACGACCTATGCGGCGTGCTGCCACCTCTCACTCCCAGCACAGCGCACTCGACGTCGCCGCCCGTCTTGCTGCGATCGATGGTTCTGCTCCTGCATGCCCGGCCCTGAGCTCGATTTGCTCGGGTGGAGGCAGCAGGGGTGGCATGGGTGAACACTGGGTGTAGGAAGCCTACCGCTTTACTCGGAGAGTCGCCAGCGCACAAGACTGGGAAACTTCGGGCGCGTGCACACCAATAGATTTTGGACGAAACCCATCAGTATGTTTTTTTAAAAAGTACATATAATATTTATATCTCTGAATAAATTTATTAAAAAAATAGATTCAAAGATCTTTTAATAATATTTATTTATTATTTATAAAAATTACCATAATTATTTCTCGAGAAAACGAAAACGACCAACATAATATAGAAAAAAGTACTAGTCTAAGAAAGAAAAAAAAAAACATAGGCGCCCTGGGCCAAGCTCAGGCCTCAAGTACCAACCATATGGTAGTGGGCCTCTGAGCGGATTCCTCCGTCATTGCCAAGCCAACAAATGTTGATGAGGCCCCCATGCCATCGCATAGTATTTATGATTTTTGTTATTTTTATGATTTATTTATTAGCAACTTCTATAAATAATCCAGCGTAAAAAGTATTGAAAATGTAGTAATAATACAGAAATTCTATATGCTACTGCTTGCTAACCAGCGTTCTTCTTGAAACCTAAGTAAAGGCCCCAAACAATACT